>PVIU01000311.1:256236-358631 GCA_004026605.1 Ondatra zibethicus
TTGGCCATTCTTACAGGTGTAAGATGGAATCTCAGAGTTGTTTTGATTTGCATTTCTCTGATGACTAAGGATGTTGAACATTTCCTTAAGTGTCTTTCAGCCATTTTAGATTCCTCTGTTGAGAGTTCTCTGTTTAGGTCTGTACTCCATTTTTTTTAATTGGATTATGTGATCTTTTGGTGTCCAATTTCTTGAGTTCTTCGTATATTTTGGAGATCAGACCTCTGTCTGATGTGGGGTTAGTGAAGATCTTTTCCCATTCTGTAGGCCGTTGTTTTGTCTTGTTGACCATGTCCTTTGTTTTACAGAAGCTTTTCAGTTTCAGGAGGTCCCATTTATTGTTTTTCTCAGTGTCTGTGCTGCTGGGGTTCTGTTTAGGAAGTGGTCTCCTGTGTACCTTCTCACTTTTCTTAGCTTTGTGCTAGGTATTGGCCTCCGCAGTTGCAATTAGCATGCAAATAGCTAAGTCCCGGTAAAGGCTGCTGGAGAGCTGAGCTTACCTTTGGGTTTGCAATTTGTGGTAAGCTGCTGTACTGCAGCGGGAAGAGAAGTGGTGACTGCAGCAGCCACAGCAGCAGCCACAGCAGTGGTTCTCAACCTGGTTGGGTCGAGACCCCAACCTGGGTCACATAGCAGAGATCCTGCATATCAGATATTCACATCAAAATTCATAACAGTGGCAAAATTACAGTTGTGAAGTAGCAATGAAATAATCTTCTGGTGGGGGGTCACCACCGCACGAGGAACTGTATTAAAGGGTCGCAGCCTCAGGAAGGCTGAGAAGCACTGCCCTAGAGTGAGTTGTCCTTCCTCACAAAGCTTCCAAGTGCTATCCTCACTCCACACAAACATAATTGTCTTTGCTGCTAGCGTTTCCTTTCCCAGTCTCCCTTGAAATAATTGAGTTATTGAGCTAGATGCGTTTCTGGTGGAGGGAGATAGAAGAGCTAATAGAAATGTGAGCACAGAGGTCTCACATTCCCTTAGGAGATGGCTGGGGGATACAGGTGGAGGGAATGTTGAATGTGGTTGAAAGGAAAAACTGTAACTGGGGAAGGGGAAAGAGAGTAGTCCCAGTCCCAGGATTCTTGATTTGAAAACTCATTCTGATATAAAAGAAACTGTTAGAGAAGGCTCGGTTCTTAGCTTTTGACTAAAAGGTCAAAAGAAGAAAGAAATAATTCAAGCCAGTGTGAGCAGAAATTCCCCTAATGACTCATCTTTTTAATTCAATTTTTTTAATTTAAAAATTTGAGGCAGAATTTTTATTTCATTGTGTGACCTGAGCTGGTGGTCTTGAACTCACTACGAAGTCCATGTTGGGCTTGAACTTAAAGCCTCCTGCTTCAGCCTCTTGAGTGCTGGGCTAACTGGCACGTGGTACCTATGTCTAGGTGGAGCATTTACTTTAAAGGGCCGAGAAAAACGACTATTTCCTTGCAAAGCTGAAAACAGTGCCTGGGGAAAGAACCACGTGGTTCAGACCGTGAATCGAATGGACCCCAATTCCGGGTTTGAAAAGCATGAAGCATCAGCTCTAGTGGGTTGTCGTATCAGTCCAGTTTCATCCTTGAGATGCAATAACACAGGCACGCTAACTTTGTAAGAATTAGGCTGTTTGTGTAGCTCTCCATCTGGAAGAGCCAAGGATGTGATGGGAGCACCAGCTCAGCTCTGGATGGGGACCTCACCCTCATGACGGGGCTTATGAGAGCAAGGTCAGACAGCTAAACAGGAAGCTACAGGGCTGGGGTCGGGGGTCCCATGATCCGTTTTGAGAACATGGCCGTTTTCCCCGCAGACCTCCTGCTAGGTCCTACCTCTTATACATTGTGCCATCTCTCAGGGTTGGTACCCAAGGGGCTAAGCTTGTAGCACATGAACCTTTGGGTGACACTTTAAACCATATCCCAAGTATGGAAGTCTCTGTAGTGATGCTTTTGTTTGTATATGGCGACTTGGACGGTTTTATGGGGGAGTCTTACATAATCAGTGCGATGAACAAAATCAATTGATTCCCAAGGTGCAGCCCAAAGCTGTCACAGAAGAAGCTTCACCCCCAAGTCTTACCTCACATTCACTTGAGGTGGTTTGCTTTTCCTGGCTGCTAAATATGGGGAAAGTCTCAGGTTTCCTTAGTCACTCTCGGATACAAACATCTTTTCACTGTATTAACTTACAAAATGAGTTAGCTCCCAGCAAGTTAGGATGCTTGGTTTCACAAAATAGTAAAAAATCTAGTTAGCTTTTGAGGTAGAGAGTGTCATCCCGTGATTCCCCCCACCCCCCATAGCTCAGGCCTCTTCCAAGAAATGATTGCAGGCTGGCTGATTCTGTGGCTAGAGGATTCCCAGATAACTGGTGAAACTCACTCCTGTGTGGGGCGGCATGGGTGTTTCTGTAGGAGGCTGGCATTTGAGTGGGCATACAGTTCACTTGCACCAGTGATGTGGACATCGATCATGCAGTCTGTTGAGTGCCCAGCTAGGACAAACGGATTGTGCCTTTCCTGTTCAGAGTGGACACTCCTCCCCTCCTGGACTTAGGGCTTCTGCTACAGCTCTGCTCTTCACTGGCTTCCAGGCTCGGTCTAGAGACACACCAACAGTTTTCCCTGGGATTCTGGCTTGCAGACTACAGATTGGGGCACTTCTCAGCTTCTGAATTTGTCTGGGCCAATCTATGATAAGATTTTGTGTGATTAGCTTATGTGATAATAGAAGCCAAGCTGTGTATATACTTTGTGTCTATATGTAATTGCATAGAAAGAATGCATATGTAATATATAATTTACAATGTCTGTGTAATATATTTGTATCCGTAAACAATAAACAGTGCTGTATAATTTAATATATTTATGTGCATAAAATAATGGTGTGTAATATATATTTATATACTATATAACTATTATATACTATTGGTTTTTTGGTGGTATTTTGAACATAATTGGCTTCCATAATCTTATAGGGAGTGGCATTACTAGTAGGTGTGGCTTTGTTGGAGTGGATATGGCCTTGTTGGAGGAAGTGTGTCACTGTGGGAGTGGGTTTTGAGGTTTCTTAAGCTCAGGATACTACCCATCCCAGGCAGCTTCCTGTTGCCTGCAAGATGTAGGACTCTCAGCTACTCCTCCAGAACTACATCTGCCTGCATGCCACCATGCTCCCTGTCATGATGATAATAGATCGAACCTTTGAAACTGTAAGTGAGCTCCCTCAATTTAATATTTTCCTTATAGGAGTTGCCATGGTCATGGTGTCTCTTCACAGCAATAGAGACCCCCAACTAGGACAGTTCTATATCCTTGGAGAATTATTCTAAAGACTGGGTTCTTCGAGATTTCTCAATTTGGCCGTCATAGCAATGATTCTCACCCTCCCTCTTCAGTTTGCTAGGCCATTTGTTGTGATTCTCAGGTGAAACAGAAAGAGAGGGGAGAAGACAGGAGAGGTCTTACCAAACAGGCCCAGGCTGGCAGCAGGGCCGAATCGAGGAAATACAGTTTAAGGAGTTCTCAAAATCAGTAACGACATAAGAAGCGTTGTAATAAAAAATTAAAAGAAACTAAAATTAGCATAAGGATCCAAAAGGTCAAAATGCCGAACTTTAAATAAAGAAGTCAGTCTTTGAATTATTTCAGGCTGACACATCAAGAGAAATTGTAGACACAGCAGTTCTCCAAGGTAAGGGAAGCAAAGAAGTTGATTTAGAGAATATTATTGATGAGTTTGTATCCACTAAAGCCAAAAAATTAAAGTGATAATAAATCTATTTTGGGCATAAATAAAATATTTAAAGTAATGTGGTTTCCAGACACTTCAATTTTTCCATTGTTTTCAATAATGTTAATGTTCTGAAAAAAATTAAGTATTAAAAAATTCACATTAAAAATGTATATAAAGGACACATCTTTCATGTCAGGTGCCAGTATGGCTTGGTACAGCATCATTATCTTGTCTTTATTTAAAATGCTGATATTTTGTTCATAATAAATGTTTTTTTAACCTTACTCTTGATTTTTAAAAATACTGTATCAAAGTATCATTTATATTTTTAAAAACAAACTTTATTAGAAAAAGCTTGCCAAAGAAAACTCTTTCATATACCCAAATTAACATTTATCCTAATAATTGTAGGGTTAGGTTTTGTCACAAAACTATAGCTACCTGGGAAGAAGCAGCCTAGTTGAGGAACTGCCTCCAACGGATAGACCTATGTACACATCAGTGGGGACATTTTCTTAACTGATGATGGCTGTGGGTGGTGTCATCCTGGCCAGATGGGCTTGGGTTGTTAGGAAGTAAGCTGAGCAAGCCCTGGAGAGCAAGCCACTAAGCAGCACTCCTCTATGGTCTTTGCTTCAGTTCTTGCCTTCAGGTTCCTGCCTTGGCTCCTGTTTTGCCTTCCCTTGATGATGGACCATTGCCTGTAAGTTGAAATAAATCCCTTTCTTCCCCACACTGGGTGCCAAATGTTTTTAACTAAATCTCAATCATTCAATATTACCAATAAAGACTTGGGAGCCAGATGCTGGGGTGAAAGCCTGCTAGTTTCGGAGGCAGAGAAAGCATCCAGCTGGATCCTCCTCCAATGACATTTCAGATAAAAACTCTCTTTTCTCCTCTGCCTCAGATTGCATGTCCCTCCCTTCTACTTCCTGTGCATCTCTCTGTCTGTCCTCCTGACTCCCTCTTGCATCCTATGGCTTATTCTTGTTCACTCCCTGTCAACTGGTTGCTTGCTCTGCTTCTTGACCTATGGTTGATTTTATTTAATCCTGTTTCCAATAAGCAGAAAGCTCTTGGACTTAGGGTGTGTGCTAGAGCTGAGTCACACCACAGCTAGAAACATGTTTTTTTTTTCCAGTAAATAACACACTTGTGAGGTTCACAGTGTGATCAAATCTCCTGCAACAATTTCTTGATCGGTGTTTGAGCACAGCAACAGAGAGCAAACTGATGGTGGGCTGTTTTGGTGTCTCCTTTAACTTTTCCCTGCCTGAAGTGTCGCACGCTCCTTGACCTAACCCACACACTGGCATGTGGTTGATGGTGGGCGAGGCAGGCACAGAGGCTGATTTATCCCTGCTTGCACCTGCTGAAGGTGTTTGCATGCGCTATCTCTACACACTCGTGACTCCTCGCTCTCTCTCTCACCATCCCATAGGATACTTCCAGCTTCTCCAGGCAGTCCTTGGGCAAGATCTAAAAGCCTGAACAACTCTCACAAACTTTCCCAGAAAGCAGGACCTGGAACCTGTTGTTAGAGGTCATTTATAGTTCACTATGACCCTTACGTCACTGTCAGTCTCTTAACCTCACCACCCTAAGCCTTCATATCAGGCTTCTAAAGCGGCTTCCTTGAAGCTCCTCTCATAGGGCTTGAGCTGAAGGGATGGCTTAGCTTTCCTGTAACGTCTGTGTTCCAGGGCCACACCTAGGGCATGGCATTGCATCACTTGCTCTGCCTCCTGAGGCTCCTCTTGGATCTCACTGTCCCTTCGACTTGCTTTTGACGATGTAATATTTGTGGGAAATAGCTGTCATGTAGTTGCAGGATGTCCCTCCACTGAGACTTGTCTGATAGTTTTCTCACGAGTCTATTGGCTTTTAGGAGGAAATTTGAAAAAGTACCATTTTTTTATCATGCCGTCACAACAGGGGTACATAACTGTCAGTGTGATTTAGGACCCTCAGTGTTGGCATTGATCACTGGTTAAGATGGTGTCTTTCAGATTTCTCCAGTGAACAAAACCTCAGGAAGTCATGGTAACTTCAGGATTGTGAAAGTTTGGCCGTTCTGATTGGTACAAAACCAATGTAACTTGTTTGAAATACAGTCTGCCTTGGCATGGCTCTTTATTTCTAGACACTAAAATGAAAGAAGGCTACCTCTTGGGTTTTAGAAGACCACCTGTGGGGAAACTGGCATCTTCTGAGAGAAGACAACCCCTTTACTGGGTTCCTGAACTGTAATATTATTATACCAACCTAGATTGCCCATACAATTGTATTATCTTGGGCAAGCCTTTGCCTTATCCAGGCCTCTGCTTCTTATCTAGACCAAGAGACCGGGTTGGGTTGTGAAATGGTCTTAGCCTTCTCTTTATGTCAGGGCTCCCCACTAGCTTTCGGCTCATCTTCCATTATAAAATGACCTCGAGTCTGCTGGTCTTATCTGTCCCCGTCTCTTCCCTTTCTCTCCTCATCTTTAGTGGACCTGTTCTTTTCACCCCCGACCCCAGACATCCACTGAGGATATCATCGAGAAAGGCATGAGGCTTCCCGTGCACCTCAGTCAGAGAAGACCGCTGGTGAATCCAGCTCAAGAAACCGTTCCCGAAGACAGGCTTCTACCCAGGGCATTTTCAGGTAACTAAATAAGATTGCAATGAGATGGAAGTAAAGGAAATCTGTTTCCCCCATTCGCATTCCCAGGCTGATAATGAAAATTCTGGAAGCAATGGTGAAATGGCAACAGAGTCTCTGTGGCAGCCCAGCTGGTCAGCAATGCACCCCTTGTTTGTCACCATGGAAAAGGCTGATGAGAGGGTCGGATGTTATGAGAGGACTTGAGTCTTGCTTCTTCTTTTCTGCTCTACCTACTAGAAGACCTCCTGCAATGTCGTTTCTGCTACATTTTAGAGAAGACTTCCAAGATGCAGAGCAGGGCTGGGGAGTTGGGGAGCCGGGGAGGGGGGCAGATAATCCTAGTAATAGATTTAACAATCTGATTTTTACCTGAAAATATCAAGTACTGGCTCTTAAGAATGGTAGTACAAAGCCTGGCATGGTGGCTCACACCTGCAATCCCAGTGCTACAGATGTGGGGTCAGGGAGATTGTGAGTTGGAGGCGGCAGCCTGGCTCAGAAAACAAAAACTAAGTGAACCCTCACTCAAGTGCGATGAGGAGCACACTGGATGGAGTCCATGGCCTGGGTTTCCAGCCTGACTCCACCCTCTAAACCCTCATTCCCTCAGCTGCAGTAGAAAAATCACCAAGAACACTTAAGAACTGTGAGGTGGCAATGACAGAGATGCAGGAGGAAACAAGCCCCGCGGAAGCGCTTCCAAGCCAGCAGCAGCTCCTTTGAGCCGTGGGGAATACATTCACTTCAAACAGGCAAGCCATATGGGATCTGGGACTGTATTCAGGGACAGTGAGGACTGGAAGGTTTGTCCTCCATCCCTTTCACCATTGTCTCTGCCTGTGGTGTCCTAACCAGTGAGGCAGGGAGGGGAAGGGACCCTGCCTTAGGGACTTGGCTGGGAAGTGTGTGGAGGGCCAGATGATGCACTAGGAAAGAGCTAGCCTACTATACTGGCTAAAGCAGTGGTTGGAGCCTGCCTGCTGACAGTGAGCTCACCCCCCAATTCAAACCAGAGCACAGACTGGATTGATGTACAGCTATGTAAAGCCCCCTCTCTGAAAGTGCAACAAGCATCCCAAAGTACTGCAGTCAGAGTTCCAGAGTGCCCCACCACCCCAGCTTACCCGCCTTCCGACTGCCTGTTCTCTCCCTTTCCACCCCAGAGTCCTCCTTCAGGTTGTCCTACAATTTCCTCAGACATTGTCATTCCTACGTAATGAAGAAGTCCCAACCTCATTTCCCATGTCCTGTAAACTCTGACCTTGTGGTTTTCAACAGGACCGTGAGAAGAGGTTTTCCTTTGCTGTCTTTAAAGGTGGTGTGGCCTGCGGGGCAGTGCAGGGGGTCAGAGGGAGCTTCAGGGGTGTCAGTGGGAGCTTTAGACTGGTCAGTAGGGCACAGCAGAGGGTTAACTGGTTCCAGACAGGAAATGAAGGTGTGGCTCATAATAGTCCCATACCCAGTTTGGTTCCAGTGTGTTCCAGCTCAAACTAGACAAGTTCCCTCCATGTTCAACTCCGGGACACTGTGTTTTATGTGTTTCTGGGCAAAATGAAGGTGCGTGAGAGGATTGGGGGAGGGGAGATGACAAGTGAAGGGGAAAGAAGGAGGGAAAAGAAGGAGTCTTAATATTCTAACTTGAATACTTTTTGAACTATTAATTCTTAAAATTTTATCTGGTAGCATGGGTTGATGGCTTGAAACCATTAAATGTGAACTTTAATGTTCATAGGACAGTGAGGGACATTCAAAACAACCCAAAGTAAACAGTGGTCACAGAAGACTTGTCATGGTCTTGAGGCTTTGCGATGAAGATGAACCCAGTATGTTGTGAGGGGCAGAGGCAGTACTACTGAAGCCTCGGTGAGCCAATTGCGTTTGCTGGAGCAGTTAGTTCTTCAGCTTAACCGAAGGAGTTTGCAAATCAACACAGTTCTCAACCACAGGTCATTTAAAGGATGCAAACCAGCCCTATAAGCTAGCTGCTCCCTACGGGCTTCAGTTCAACCAGAAGCTAAAAATGGGATTGACTTTAGCTTCTTCCCAGGAGTTCTTGAATCTTCTGAGAATGGGAGGGTACGTCATTCAGTGTGGTGGTCTCTTCTGTGTCTGCACATCCACTCAGACCCGCAGCATGGGGCTCAGCTGAGTTTTCTCCTCCTACTTGATTCTTTTTTTTCCTCTCTCTATTTTTCTTTTATTGAAAATAGATTTTTTTATACAATATATTCTGATTACGGTTCCCTCCTCCAACTCCTCTCAGACCCCTTCCTCCCCATCTGAATCCACACCCTTTCCACTTCTTGTTAGAAAACAAACAGTCATATAATAATAATAATAATAATAATAATAATAATAATAATAATAAATAGAAACAAACAAAATTGAATAGGACAAAACAAACAAACAGGAGAAAAAGAGCCAAAGAAAAAGCACAAGAAACACAAATAACATGTTTGTACACACAGGGATCCCCAAAACCCACAAAACCAGACCCATAATATATACACAAAGGATCTGTAAGTTAAAAAAAACTGTCCTGACAAAACTTTATGAGATAAAGAACCTCCAAAGATGTCACTGAGTTCATTTTGTATTGGCAATCTACTGCTGGGTATGGGGTTCACCCTTAAGAGTGGTTGGTTTCCCTAGTGATGCTCCATTGGAGAGAATTAATTTTTCATTCTTGTGTGGTTATTAACTGGAGACAGCTTCTGGGTTATGGATGGTAAAGTTTGTGTCTGCTTCTCCTTTCGGTCTTGGGACCCGATTTGGCGCAGACCCATGCGAGCCCTGTGCATGGCGCTAGTCTTCGTGAGTACATAGGTACGTTGGTCCTGCTGTGCTCAGAGGGTCTCGTTTCCTTGGTGTCCTCCATCCCTTATAGCTCTCACACTCTTTCCACCTCCTCTTCCATAGGGTTCCCTGAGCTTTGGGGAGAGGGACTTGATGGAGAGATCCCATTTAGGACTGAGTATTTTAAGGTCGCTTACTCTTTGCACATTGTTAGGCTGTGGTCTCTGTGTTTGTTTCCATCTGCTGCAAGAGGAAAGTTCTCTGATGATGGCTGAGCAAGACGCTGATCTATGGATATAGCGGAATGTCATTAGAAGTCATTTCGTGGTTATGTTCTTTTAGCAGAATGGTAGTGATTTTCTTCTATGTCCCTGACCTACATGGTCTCAGGTTCTTAGCCACCCAAGCAGTTTCTGGGATGGGTTCCATCTCAGACTAGTCCTTAAATCCAATCAGATAGTGGTTGGTTACTCCTACAAGCTTTGCGCCACTATTGCACTAGCACATTTTGTAGATCTAAGAGTTTGTAGCTGGCCTTTACCATTCTCCTTTGGTAGTGTGCAGAATACTCTTCAGTACTGTGACCACTAGTCAGTAGGGATGAAGACTCAAGATAGGTACCAGTTCAAACTCTCTGGATTCAATGAATTGTGCAGGTGTTGTCTTCAGCAATACAGTCTTACCATTGGTTTGCAGAGAGCAACTAGTAGCTTTGGAAATAGTCTGGGTTGTTTGAGGGGGGTTCCTATGGGGCCTCTTTAACCAATAACTCAGTACTAGAAGCTTCATTTGGTGATGAAAGATGCATTCTATTTTATTCTTAAACAGTTCTTGAAAGTAGCCTTAAATATTGCCATGTTTGCTTTCTTCTTGGATGTTTCTAGCCCAGGCATCATGCTTGTCAACCACAAGAGTCCCCTCGGGTCACTCAGGCTACACATAAGAGATCTGTAAATACCACAGCAATGGTGACTGTTCATTTTTATCGCACGGTACGTTAAGCATTTAGACCTTCTGCATCTCCATAACAATAAAGCTTCAAATAAGCACCGGTGTTCATGCGGTACCTTTCCTGCTGTTTCTAAGACCTCTGTTACTAATTCACTTCTTATGCGTTGAGAAGAACTGTCATGGTTCTTGTGAGAGGCCCTGAACATCCTTTCAATTAGTATGAGAACATGCTTTTGTATGCTCTTGTGCATTCGTGAATGGAGCTCAGGAGAGGCAGCTCATACCACGGCTATGGCTGGAGCTGCGAACCAATGAACACACCACAGTTACTTAGATCACCTTCCCTCAGAAGGTCTTAGCCTTAGTAAATATGAGTCTTCTAAGTTTGGTCATTCATAAAAACATGAGAGAACTGGTTAAGAACCAGGACTTTACATACTGTTGACATTTTCAGAGATGGTTGAAAGCTTGCGAACACATCGCAGCTGGGAGTAGGCACTCACTAACCTCTCCAGACTGAGACTTCTGTTCTTTATTGAGAAAAACACAAGGACTGGTGGCAAAAGCAGACAGACTCAGGTCCATGAGTTCCTAGATGACCTTGACAATAACAAGTGACTCACTTTGCTGCTGCTCATAGCATGATATCCCTCTCAAGGCTCATGATTCTTACTCAATATGAAAGCAAGAATAAATGATTTTTAAAATTGTGCTTGATTTGACAAGACACAGAAAGAAGGGGCTGTAAAGATGGTTCAGTAGTTCAGAGCACTTGCTGCTCTTCCAGAGGACCCAAGCTCAGTGCTCAGCACCCATTGTCACGGGGCTCACAGCTGCTATAACTACAGCTCCAGGGGATTTGATGCCATCCATCCTCTGGACTCTACAGGTGACACACACACACACACACACACAAACACATTACACACATACACATGAATGCACACATCCCCACACACAAAATAGAAGTTTGAGAGTTGGCTAAAGGCAGTAGACTGTGGGGGCCAGGAGTCATTTCAGTCCCTTCTAGTTTTGCACCTAAATAGCAGTGTTGAGGGTGAAGTGAAGAACAACACTTCCAGGCAGGCAGGCATGCTTCTCCACTGGAAGCCACTTCCTGAGTGTCCTCTGCGACCCACAAGAGGCTCGGAAAGCTCCTTCCAGTATCATGGGAGGGGCTACCTGATAGAAGGATTGCATATTTGCTGAGTTTGGGACAAATTGAGATTCACAACTGAGAGTATCTGGCTGCACTACTTCCCCAGTGTCACCCTCACCAATTACTGTGACATTTGTTGAAAGAGAGCTCTAATTATTATATTTATGCGAATATGAGTTTATTCATATTGTAACACAAAGAAACATTGTTTCCACGGAGAACAGGGTACCATGTTTTCTTCCTGGTCAGCCACCTCTGCTCCTCGACACTTCCGAGTTCCACTCCCCATCTTGCTGTCCACTCCTCAGGGCCATTTCCCTTCTGTTTCTTGTTTCCATCAGACTGGGTGACCAGGCGCACTGTGGGTGATCACCTCCACTTCATCGGACTGGGTGACCAGGTGCACTGTGGGCAATCACCTCCACTTCATCGGACTGGGTGACCAAGTGCACTGTGGGCAATCACCTCCACTTCATCGGACTGGGTGACCAGGCGCACAGAGGATGCTCCTCTCCTCCTCACCATTTACTTGATGGAGCTGTCATAGATGCTGTCTTCTTGCAAAACGCTCTTTCAAGTCTCCGGTAGCCTGTTCCTACTTTATATGGAGAACCTCAGTGTTACCCGTTGACTGCTGGTGTGAGGGCCTGGGCTCTCCTTCCACGGTTGAAAGCATTCCTTTCCATTGTGGCTCTCTCTGACTTGGGTTTTAGGTGTTTGGTGCGCTCGGATTTTGGCACACACTTCTTCCTGGATTTTGTGTAAGAGGCCTTTAAATTGTTTCAAGGTTTTCTGTGGGTTATGCCTTTCTTCTTTTCCAAAATGTCTTGTAATTGTTTGCTTTTCATTTTCTTCTAGTTTGTGTCCACATAATGTCAAGTTCCCTTTTGCATCGTTGACTATCTGTGCAATGGATATCTTTACTTTCTCCCCTCCCTGTGGGTAGCGGGAAAGGGCAGGGGTGGGAGTGTGTGTGTGTCTCATTGTAGAGAACTAATTTTTTTTAGTTCTAGACTTTACCTGTGATTGTATTTGATCCCTAAAATGTGGCTGCCTAGTATTACAATAGTTGATCAAATAATGTTATATATAATAACTGACTAAATGATATAATTGACCAAGTGCTCATTTTACTTGATGCTCACAACTTTGAAGTAGGATTTATTTATTATTTATTTATTTAATGCCAGGATTGAGCCTTGTTCATGCAAAACACCAGCCACAGTCCCATTCCCATTTTTCTCATTTTCACTCTAGGAAACGGAGGATCAGAGAGGCCAAGTGACTTGGCTGAGGTCATCCGGCTGCTAAGCGGCAGACTTGGGTATCGCACGCAGGCTAAAGCGTTGGCACCAACTCCCTGGAGCACCCGCTCGAAGGCGCTGAGATGGTTCCAATCAGGCTGGCCATGCTATTAAACATGAAAGGATCTCACAGTCTTGTGACTAGTGGCCCATGGTGTGAAGGTGCACTCGAAAGAGGCATCAGGTCATGATATGAGTGACAGCTATGGGCGACCTCCGATACAAAGAGATACAGCCAAATAATTGGTTCATGTTGCACTTCAAAAACTTTACAACAGGTTGAATGACTTGAAAAGTTATTTCCATATTGGGTGCAAGACACCTACCGGTCTCATTTGGCCTGTTCACCATGTTCTTATTGAGCTACAAGCCCCAACTGTGACATAAACGAATTGGGGTGATAAAGGACTTCATTCATTCATGAGTCTGTTAATGTAAATGTACTTACAGCTAACAATGTGTCCAGTGCTGTGTAGGTGGTACAGCTGTCAGCCGCATGGGAGAGATGAAGTGTCTGTCCTTCAGACTTTCTTCTAGGGTCATGGTTCCTCTTCCCAATGTGACCACATTGATAAGTTTGCTTTCTCAGTTTGTCACCGTTACTGTTTGCTTAGTGACTTATTGAGGACAGGCGACCTTGTCAAGGCTGCTGAGACCCAGGCTCTGACCCTAACCACTCCGGTAGCGTATCTTACCCTGTTCCGTTCCTTCCTGTTGACGTGCTGTTCCGCTTCCTGCTTGCCATAAGGGATTGAACCTTCTGTGCTAGGAACTGTTCCAACTTTCCTCCCCAGCAAGCATGGGCCCCGAGCCAGAATACGGCTTCCGTCTTTGTATCCTTTCAGGTCACAGCTAGATATATGTAACAAACACAGGTACCCGTAACACCACTTCAGGAATGGAATATGTATGCCATGGTGTGTAGCACCCATGCATTCTTGATTTACTGTGTGTTTTTGCCAAGATATGCTTGTTGGCTTTCTGTCAAGTGCCCTTTCCTCATCTGTGATTCTATAATTTTCACCTTAATGTTTCAACATGAGAAACCGTATTGTTTGGCTGACAATGGATGTTATGGACACCCTAGAAATGCACTTGATCAATACAGGTTAGTTTTAATAAACTGTTGAGTTTATAATTGAGAAACATGTGAGAGTGATCTATACTTGGTTTTGTATAAGCTTTGATATAATCTGATTCCAGCTTAATAAAAATAATTGAGCAGGGCTGGAGAGATGGCTCAGTAATTAAGAGTACTTGTTGCTCCCGACCACCTGTGTGGGTTGCTCAGATTGCTCTGCAGCCAGAACCATCAAAGCCATTCCCCTTCGGCCAGGCTGGCCCCTCCTCCCTGTTTTGAGCAGTTAGAAGAGGGATACTGCTCCAGACAAGCTATGACTTTGAATGAGACTGTCTGCAACATCTTTACCACCCTCAAACTGCTCTGGAGATGCCCTCTGCCCAGAACTCTCTAGAAGTTAAGCAAGAAGCAGCTCTCACAGAGGGTGGGGGAGTGTCTCATCTCACTGGCCCATGTGGCTGTCGATTTCCCACATTTTAGACTTTTTTGACTTTTAGTGACTTACTGATTCTACTGCTCCTTTATAGTATTAATTTCTGCTTTTACTTTTTTTTGGAAGGGGGCAGATATCATGCTGTGAGCAGCAGCAAAGCCTTGTCCATGCTAAGCAAGTACCCTTCTATTGATCTTCACCCCACCTTAATTTCTGCTTTTATTTGTATTCATTCCTTCTGTTTCTTTGTGTCCTTTTGCTCATTTCTTAGCCATGAATATCTTTTTTAAAGATTTATTTATTTATTTATTGTATATACTGTGTTCTTCCTGCATGTATGTCTGCAGGCCAGAAAAGGGCATCAGATCTCATTACAGATGGTTGAGAGCCACCATGTGGTTGCTGGGAATTGAACTCAGGACCTCTGGAAGAGCAGCCAGTGCTCTGAACCTCTGACCTATCTCTCCAGCTCATCTATGGGTATCTTACTGATGGTTTTCCTCAGATGATGACTTTATCTGTACCTTGGCATATCTTGATTATTGCTCTGCTTCCTTGTAAACTCTGCCATCCCTGGTTCTTTTTCAAACCACAATGTTCCTTAAGAGTTTTCAAAAGAATTTAAGTGAAAGGAACTTTTAATTTACTAATTATTTTAATTTCAAATCACTTTGCCTTCTGTAGAAAATGTCTACACTCTTCCTACTCTTAGGAATTTGTTGAGGTGTTCTTTGTGGTCTTAATATATGGTCACATTTTGCCAAAACCTCCTAGGAGAAAAGAAAGCATATTTCTAATTTTTAGGATATGCGGTTTAATGTATATCAGCTCAGATGTACCTTGTTAATTATTTAAGTATGCTATATCTTATTTATTCTTTGCTTCGCTTAATGCTCTTTTGGCCTTAAATATAGCTTACCTTGTACTTAATATGATGACCTCTGCATTTTATTTTATGTTTTGGTAATTTTGTTTGTTAGTTTACATCCGTTTGAATATCTCAGCATGAACTCCCATTTTCATTCTCGTATTGCTGTCTTTCTGCAGGTGAGAATTTTGTTTGCCAAGTTAGGTTGTTCTGTGGGACCCAACATGAAACTCCTTTTAACAGCTAAATAAAACCATTGACATTAATGACAGGACAAGTACGTTTGGCTCCCATGCTGTCATTTTGATTTATGCTTTGTTTTAATTTAGTGAAGCCTTTTGACTGTGTGGTTCCTTTTCTTAGTTCTCATTCTCTGTATGGAGCTCCTGATATATTTTGACTCCAAAAATGATTTAAGGTTAAAATTTCATTTTATAGCTGGGCAGTGATGGTGCACACCTTTAATTCCAGCACTTAGGAGGCAGAGACAGGTGGATCTCTGTGAGTTCAAGGCCAGCCTGGTCTACAGAGGGAGTTCCAGGATAGGCTCCAAAGCTACAGAGAAACCCTGTCTTGAAAAACAACAAAAACAACAACAAAAACAAACAAAGAGAAAGAGAGAGAGAGAGAAAGAAAGAAAGAAAAAATTTCATCTGATGCTCATGCTTTTTTCTTTCTTTATCTAAAATCAAATTTGTTTCTATTTTGTGTGCATGAGTGTTTTGGCTTTCTGTATGTCTGTGTATCACATGCTTTCGGTGCTCAAAGAGGCCAGAAGAGGGCATCGGGTCTCCCAGAACTGGAGCTATAGACCACTGGTAGTTTAGTCACCTTGTGGGTGCTGGGTCCTCTGGAAGAGCAGCCAGTGCTCTTAACTGCTGAGCCATCTCTCCAGGCCTTGCTCTTTTATCTCCTCAGAAAAAAACCTTACTCATTCTGGATCATGAGAAGCAGTGAAGTTAGCATGTGTTCTAGTACTTGGGTTTTGAGGTCTTCTTTTCCAACAAGCCTTTGGACTGTTACTTATACTGATACTTCTATTATGTGTTCATTTGAGTTTAAATGCTAACTTTGACTTCCATTTTTATAGATATAGCCATTTGTGGAGTTAATCCATTCTTATTCTCTCTCTCCTGGGTCTTCTTGGGGTCTTGCTGTGTTGCTCGACCTTTGACAAGTTGAAAACTGTTATGCCCAGACCTCTTGCCCCACAAGGAGACCACCAGGGATCCAGGACTTGCATGCCAAAGCAAGGTTTATTCCAAAGTACGAGCCTCAGCAAGGAACTCGTCCAGCACACTCAACGCAGTGAGGGTGGGAGGAGCTGCCTTCCAGAAATTACAGGACTTTTTATAGAAAATTTCACAGGACCACCAGTTTTCACCTAATTTTCATACCCGGACCTAATTGAGGACAGCAAATTCAAAAAGCATGATATCATTATGCAAATGAAGTATGGACATAAGTATGTTCTCAGTTGGCCCGTTCCTATCTGTCGTTGGGGTATGTAGATGAAGCATGCTATGGACATATTTTTAATTGGTCAGTTCTTGGCTATCCTTGAGGCAATGCCCTCCCAGTTGTTATCGGCTCCTGTGATGGCCCTTGTCACGTATAAAGTGTTTTTCAAAATAGCCTAACCTAAACAGTGTGGTTCAGGTGGAAAGCAATTAGGTCATTCTGACCGGTTTCATTTCTTTCAAAACAACTTTCCCCAGTGATCCTCTTGCCTCCGTCTCCAGATTTGCTGGGACATCAGGCATGTGCTACAAAGTCAGCTGTCAACTTGACGCCTAGGGGGCGGGTCTTTGGGCATACCTGAGAGGGCTTGTTTCAGTTTAACCTCAGATAATGCCTGGGAGGGATTCTCTTGATTGCAGTAATGGAAGTGGGAAGACCTGCCTGCCATGGGGGCCACCATCCCCTAGCCAAGTGATCCTAGACAGGCAAGAGGAAAGAAAGTGAGCTGAGCATGGCATGGATGTGTGCATTCTCTTCCTAACCCTGAATGTGGTGTGGCCAATTGTCTCAGACTCTGGGCACAGTGACTTCCCTGCCGTGATGGACCATAACCTGGCATTGTGAGCCAATATATATTTTTTCTTCTCTACATTACTGTAGTTGAGGTATCTTGTCAAAACAGTAGGAAGGGAAACTAAGACACCCCTTCTCCACTGTATGATTTTTATACTGTCAGGGACAATTATATTTAACATTTTCATCCTATAGCATCTTCCCTGTTACTAGCTGTGGTATTTCAGAAAAGAAATTGAAGACAAGAGAACCAGCTCTTAATTTACCTTCAGATGTTCTTGTGTTTTTTGCCTTGGATTTTCACTTTCCGCTGAGGACAACTCTTTGGTGTTTCTTTAACCTCTGGGAATCTCTGCTGCTTCCGCTCATTCTTTTGTTTCTGTTTCTCTTTACTCTGCTTGTTCCAGTCTTAGTGAGCCCTGGTGGTTTCCTGAAATCCCTGAGCTCCTTCCCATTGACTTCCTTCCCCTTCCAGCTCAAATTTGATCTCCTCTCAAGTCTTACTGTTTCTCTTCCTTGACTTTCTTTTTGTATTTGTGGTTTGTGATGTTTTCTTTGTAGAAGCAACATTCTCATTAGGTTGCTTTCATTCTTAGCCAGGATCTACCCAGGATTTCTATTTCTGTCATAACGTTTCTCTGATTTTGCATGAAAATCTTACCGTTCTTTTTCATCTTTTTCTTTATGGTATGTTTGTATCAATATTGTGTCCATTTCTTTATTGTAACTCATTTTTATTTGAAATAGCATATGTGATGGCTATTTTTGGTTGTCAACTTGACTACATCTGGAATTAACTAAAAACCAAAGTGGCTAGGTACACCTGTGAGCGATTTTTAGTTAATTGGATCATTTGAGGTAGGAAGACAAACCTAAAATCCATATCACTAGGAAGCTGGAAGACCTGCCTCTAACTTGGGCCACACCTCCTGCTGGCAGCCTGTATAAAGGACATGGAAGAAGGAACCTTGGTCTCTTGGCCTGCTTGCTCTTGCTTTCACCGGCAAGTCCATTCTTTCACAGCCTACTTCTTCGGGATTCCAGCATGAACTGAATACCAGCTGAGACATCCAGCCTTGTGGACTGAACAGCCCCTGGGTTTTTGAACTTTTCACAGAAGACATCCATTGCTGGGTGAGCTGAACCATAACCCATAAGCCGCTCTTTTGTGCATGTATGTAACGTATTTTGATTATATCCTCCCCCACTCTCCTCTCTCTCTCTCTCTCTCTCTCTCCTTCCCTCCCTCTTTTGAATCAGTGTCACTATGCAGTCCTGGCTGGCCTGGGACTCACAGTGTGTGGACCAGGCTGGCCTCAAAATCACAGAGATCTGCCTGCCTCAGTCTCTGGAATGCTGAGATTAACAGTGTCCACCACTACATGCAGTGTTTGCATGTGATCATAGGCTGCCATGTCTGTGCGCATGCGCACACGTAAACTTGTTTGTGGGAGATTCCATCAGTGGAGAGTAACAAGGAATGTGCGAGGCTTTAGGATACACGGGCTTCTGATTTTCGCAAGCATGGCTCATCCGGGGAGGCTCTGGATGATGCATCCCATGGTGTCTCTGACCGTTGGAGACCGAAGAGGCCCTGCTGTCAGCAGCCACGCTCGTGTGGTGAAGAGGGTAGAGTTGCACTGGAAAACCATTTGCCTCCTGGAAGGGTATACTACGATGCATTCTTAGACATCCTCGGACTCTCTCATGCATACTTTCTGCCTTCTGTCAGCCGCTTCGAGGACATCTTTCGGCATATTTTGAGTTTGTAGATTATAGCTGTCTCCTAGTTCAGCTAAAGTCGAGCTCGTGTGGTTTTTCCTCTTTTCACTGGCCTCTGCATGGCATCAGGAGGCAAGGCTGAGAGGCGTAACCTTGTTTGCAGCAAATGTTCCAAAGTTGGACTCTTGAAATAAGAGTCCAGATGTCACCTACAGCTTAAAATCTTCCAGTGGCTCCAGGCTTCACAGAGAGTGAAACCTAGACGCATTGTTAGTGCGTATCATCTCCTGTGATGCCCAGCCCCTGTTTCTCTCTCCCGCGTTACCTCAAGTCTCTCAGCGTGCTCCAGGCTTCAGCTACACAGGCGTTCTTCAGGTTCTCAGCTTATGTGAGCTGCTAATCTACTCAAAGGCTCTCTGACCACTAAACATCCCCCAAGAAGAAAGGCCTCCCCTTCCTCTCAGCCTCCCTGAGTTTGAGCTCCAATGACATTTTCAGAGCTGCTGTCCCATACGGAAGCCTCCCGGCTTCTTGTCCATTTCCCCTATGGAACTTAATGCATGTTTATTTCTCCTCTACTCCATCTTCTTTCCTCTCCCTTCCCCCTCTTTCTCTTTTCCTTATTTCATCTCTCTCCCCTCTCCTTTTCCTTATTCCTTCGTTCCCACCCTGAGCCCCTTCTTTAGAAGTATAGTGTAGCGACTGTGGGTGTCTTCCTCATGGTCACACCTTACACAACACCTGTCAGTGACGTTTGTTCAGTGGGCATTTGTTGCATAATGACTTTAAGGAAGGAGTAAATGAAGACCTGTTTTCATGTATGGTTACCACATTGTTACCAGACAAAGGCCTCTTCAAGACTTGTTGCAAAGCAATCCATTTTGTTAAAAGCATTCTGATTCAATCACCTATCTGTAAAGTGGGATGTGAGATGGAACCAGGCAAAACAGACTTCTATAATAAATGATGCCATATTAACATAGGTGATGGCTAATTTTAGGCCAACTTGACATAAGCTCAGAGTCATTTGACAAGAAGGAACTTCAAATGAGAAAATGCCACCACCAAATTAGCCAATGCACAAGTTTTTGGTGCATTTTCTTGCTGTATTATTGATGCGGGAGGGCCCAGCCCACTGTGAGTGATGCCACGCCTGGGCAGGCGGTCTTCAGTGCTATAAGTAAGGCTGAGGAAGGCATGGAGAACAAGCTACTAAGCAGCACTCCTCCATGGCTTCTGCTTCAGTTCCTGCCTCCAGGTTCTTGCCCTACTTTAGTTCCTGCCTTGACTTCCCTCTGTGATAGGCTGTGGTGTGGAAATGTAAGATGAAATGAACCCCTTTCTCCCCAAGTTACTTTTGGCCATGGTGTTTTGTCATAGCAGTAGAAACCCCGACCAAGACAATGTTCTCTTTACATAGCACTAATTCCATCCACTGGAATATATCACCTACCAATGCCACCTTGACATCCACTCACTCACTTCTCACGCAGGCTAGAATTGCCCATGTAAGTTTTAAAAGAGGCTGACCCCGTTTCTGGGATCAAATCAACCCTTTCCACAGCAGTCTGGAATCATCTTCTTAGCCATTATCCAAAGTCATCTCTTTGCTTATCCTCAAAGGTTCTCACATCCTCCGCCTATGAGATCTTCCCCCTGCTTCTCCAGCTCTCCTCTAAGAATAAACTCTTTTCTGGCTCTTATTGGTCTTATGACTCTAAGACGGAAGAAGGACACATTCGGGGGTCAAAATAGTAACAAAATTTCAGAAGGAAGCCGGAGCTTGTTATCTGGGCCAGGTTAGATGGAGATCTTGAGACTATCTCTCAGAAGGGTTGGTATAGGAACAGGAATATTTTGTTGTGGAAAAAGCCAAGTTTGAAGGCAGATATTAATAGCCTTCAAATGTAGGAGGTTTAATCTCTTAGAAAATTGTTTTCACCAGAAGAATTGCCTTGGGAGCTTGTTAAAAATATGGAATCCTGGGCTCTCCTGGATACTCGATTTCTAGGCTATGGAGTAGGGCTAGAGAGTTTTTATTCTATTTTATTCTTTAATAAGTACCCCTACGTAGTTCTTTTCATTCAAAACTGTTGAGAAATACCATTTATAAGTGGTGGTGGTATTACTGTAGAAAAAGCTGAGGTTCATTGGCTAATGTTACAGACAGGCAGATGGGTCCCATGCAGGGAAATTATCTCAACGTGGATGGGTTTGCCTCCTTGGCTAGAACTCACCACCTTTGTGTGGGCAAATGGAATTCATGCATCAGTGACTGATAACTTGGGTTTCAAGAAATTCAAATACTTAAAAAATCTGTATGGGCATTTTGCCTGCACGTATGTCTGTGTACCACATGCATGCCTGGTATCCTTGTAGGTCAGAAGAGGGCATCTGATACCTTGGCACTGGAGGTACAGGCCATGTGGGTCCTAGGAATCAAACCTGGGTTGTCTGGAAGAGTAGCCAATGCTCTTAACTGATGATCCATCTCTCTAGGTCCAAAATTTAGTTTTATCATTATTTTGAATTACATATATATGTGTATGTCTCTATGTGGGCATGTCTCCTGGAGCTGGAGTTATGAGTGGTCACAGCAACCCCGTGTGTGCGCTGGGAACTGAACTTGGATCTTCTGAAAGTGCAGTATGCGCTTTTAAGTCCTGAGCCATTGCTCCATCCCCTCAAATACTTTAAGTATTAAGGGATAGCAATGACTGGAGACAGGCTGGGGGGATAGGAGGGAGGGACAAAGGTGCTATGAAACAAGAACTAATAAAAATTAGGCACCGAAATGAAACGAAATGGTACCCTTACACATGAAAAAGCAAAACCCAACAGCAGCTACCAGTGGAACCTGAGGTGAGAAAACAGAAAGCAAAGCAGCGAGGGTTATTCGTTCAAAGCCTCCAAGTTCTTACACACAAAAGAATTCTGACACTTTTAATATACACACACTCAGAGCCACGGCATAAGCAAGATGGATGAAGTGAACTACAGTCTGAGTTATTAACTAGATTAATTTAAAGCTGATGGGCTTACCAATTAACATGGAGAACTGGCTTGCATCTGCAAGCAAAAGGATGATGAGGCAATGGATGGTTCAAGAATGCCCCCAGGGCTGCCGTGAGACAAACGCTCATCTGGTCAATAATTTCCGAGGCAGCCCCGGAGCCAGGAGGCCTGTGAACATGCTGACCTCCAGGTGACAAGTCGCTAGCTAAAGGTCTGGTCTGTTTCTGGATCTGGTGGAGGTTGCTATAGAAACGGAGGCCAGCTCCGGAAACTAACTCCAGAATGGCCTAAGGGAGGTTCAGAAGAATAGGGGTGATCATTATTGTTTCTCAGTATTTATTAAGTCACATATATTATTTAATGATCTCAAGAATCCTGAGAGGTGCATTTAATCACCTCTGTTCCATAACAGGAAAACCACCTCTGAGAGATGATGTAACTCACCCACAGGAAGGAGATGTTTTCCCTTAACCAGCATGTGTTAGTTTCTAAGGGTTAATACGGGGAAGACTTCAACCTGACCCTGCGTCCGAGTCGAAAGCACACAGAGGTTTCCTTTGTTAATCCAAGGGCCCACTTTAATGATAAGCAAAGTGTGTTGCAAATTTTAGGAAAATTCCAGTAAGCCAAAGGATAAATTGGTTAAAAGGCACAAACGAACAGGTCGCCAGAAAATTAATACAAGTGAACAAAAAGGGCAAGGATTGGCTTGCAAAATTTTACAGACACCACTGTGAAAGAAATCCAAGGGAAAAGCAATTGCATGTTCACAGGGGATCACTGGGGTCCTGAGTTATCTTTGGAGGACGACCTAACGATATCTATGACATTTTAAAATACACATTCTGTTTGGCCCAGAAAATCTACTCCAGGACCTTGGTTTTTACACACACACACACACACACACACACGCACGCACGCACGCATGCACGCACACACGCAAACATGCACACACATGCAGAAGCAAAGGTGTGTGTGTGTGTGTGTGTGTGAGAGAGAGAGAAGATATTCCGGGACTGTTAGTAAGAGTAAAAGACTAGAAGCAACACACAGAACACAGGACATGGACTGGGGATGTATTAAATAAGTAATAGTAAAGTCTGAAATGCAAAGGAGTTTACAAAGCCCACACTTAAATACTGATTGTTTTACACCTTGACAATGACAGGGAGACCCAGGAATAGCCAGAGTACTTTGCAGAGATGTGCAAAGTCTTGACCCATGTATGATGATTTACAAATAGGCTGTTTACTGTGGAACCTTTCTGCAATGGCAAAAGTGGGTAGAGGAGCTGCCATCCCAATCTAAACACACAGGGAAGCCGAGCATCCAGAAGGCTGGGGCACTGTCCGAACAGTGGTGAGCAAGGACAGAGGCCGGCATGGCAGCTTTTTGGACTCTTCCCAGGGCTCCCCAGGGTGCCCAGTGTTTGGAAAGCCAGCGTTAGTGAAGGGAGAACTCTCCGTAGAGAGGTAAGAACAAAGGCTCATTGTAAGGTAACAGAAGGCCCTGTGCTGTATAGTATAGTGGCTTGAATGGTTAGCAGGATGGTTTCTGTGGATTCCAAGGAGTCCTTTCTCCCCCTCCCAAGGGAGAGCTAACATCTCTGGTCAAAGATACAGGCACTCCCATTATGGTTGCATGAGAATCTGTTTTCAGGACAGAAGAGTTTCCAATCCTGGCTGCCCACTGGACTCGAAGTGATGGTGAGTGATAATTTGGAACTGGATCAAACTAGTTCTTGAAACCAACTCTGAAATGCTCAGACACTTTGGAATCTACGGTTGAACGCACTGATTGAAAAATTAACTATATATAGGACTGGGGATGGATTTAAGGGGCAGCATGCTTGCTTAGCATGTACCAAAAGAGCCCAGTTTGGTTCCCAGGACCACAGCAAACAGTTGTGACTTTATTCAGAGCCCAGGATTCCTGTGTGGTTGACGGGGTGGAAGCAGAAAAATCTACTGAAGCTTTGAGAATTATGGTTCGGGCAGAGCAAACTTTGTACCCTGGCAGATTCTGCAGGAGCCCAGTTGCTGGAGGCCACCCACCTCTGCAGCCTTTGCTTCGGAGTCATGATTAAAACAGCACTGCTGATGTTTTAGATGTATCCGCTATTGTGCTGGGACCAAACTGGTGAGAAATGACTGCTGAGGCTGCCTGGTCAGGTCTCTGTCCCCTCTGGAATTTCACTGCTTCAGTAGGAGGCAGGGACTCACAGGGACTAACTATCTGTGACTTAGCACAGAAAGGGGAGAAGGAAAGAAAAGGGACTCTTCCTTATGCCTTCTAGTACCTGGCCAATGCTCCTATCAACAGAAAATAGATTAACGCTAACTGACAAAGGAAGACAAGAAGGTGCTTCAAGCCTGCTCGAGGCAGATTGGTGTGCAGAATATCCAGAAGAGCTAAGGGAGCAGCCCAATACAGCAAATCTTCTATCTGGGTATCGAATCATTTGCTCTGCTTGTTTTTTTTTTTTAAATCAATTACTGGGATAGTGAATCAACAGTATCTCCTTAGAGTACTGTTCATAGTCCCTTAACCTGTAACTGGCTGCATATGCATGTCGGGACTTTAAAAATGAAGGACTGTCCCTCTTTAGTGGAAGTAAGGCTGTTTGCTTTAAATCCCATTAGTAGGTATCTCAGTTAGCTTAACTGTCAACTTCACACAGCTTAGTGTCATCTGAGACAGGAATCCCAACTGAGGACTTTGCCCAAATCAGATTGGCCTTTGGGGCATGTCTGTAAGGGATTGTCTTGATTGTCAATTGATGGAGGAAGACCCAGTCCACTGTGGGCAGGGCCATTCCCTAGGCAGGTGGTGCACGACTATATAAAAAGTTAAGTGTGATCTGGGGATAAAGCATTAAACAGCACTCCCCTGCTTCAAGTTCTTGCTTTGAGTTTCTGCCCTGACTTCCCACAAGGACAGACTGTAACCTATTAGCTAAATAAACACTTTCCTCCCCCTACTTGCTTTTGGCCAGAATGTTTTAGCACAGCAATGGAAAAGAAACTAGAAGAGTAGTATGCTAGAGTTTGTCTGGGATTGGGATCCCTAAAAGGGGGCAGTGGTAGGGGTCCTGATGCAGGGGATACTGGAAGACAAGCTCTTGTTGGGAGACAGCAAGTGAAAAAAGCAGGGCAGGAAAGGCGTATGGTGAGCCAAACTGGAGAGCAGCTTCATCCCGTCCCCCAGGTAAGCTCTGGAGTGGACATGCCCTAGAATCAAGGCATAACCTACTGGGCAAAGGAGCAACTGCTTAGGAGTGGTAATAGTTGCCTATACTTAGGAGGGCCTGTAGCCAACAACTAAAGTGGTTGACACAGGACACCAGCAACATAGTTATATCACTTTTGTGGATGATGCTAGAGTTGTCTGACACCATTTCCCAATTTTTAATTTTAACCATTAAAAAAAATTTTTTTTGAGACAGGGTTTCTCAGCAGCTTTGGAGCCTATCCTGGAACTAGCTCTTGTAGATCAGGCTGGCCTGGAACTCACAGAGATCCATCTGCCTCTGCCTCCTGAGTGCTGGGATCAAAGGCGTGCACCACCACCACCTGGCCCATTTTAAAATTTTTAATATTTTGGCTGTATCTTTGTAAATTGATGATCCACAGTTTGGCTTTTTGACTTTTGTTTTTATGATTGTTTTTCTTTGTCCTATCATTTCTGTTGAATTCCAAACTTTGAGTTGGACAGATCTTATGTGAATTCTGAGACACAGATATCCGCCAGTGTGTATAACCAACTCCTTGAACAATGCTTAGAGCACCTCTATCCTTTGAGGGTGTTCCTCTACATTTAGCTAGTGGTCACATCCTATCCCACTGACAGACCACTGGGTTTAGGTACTGTAGATTAGTTGTGTTTATTTTGGGCTTCATAGAACTTGAATCATAAAATGCTTAAACACTGGCTTCTTTTATTCAGCAGACTATTTTAAAGATCTCCCTATGATTTTGCATATTCTGGAGCCATGTACTTTTTTTTAAAATTAGAGTTCTACTTACAAATATTGCCACTTAAAAATCCATTAGCCTTTTTGTGGAGATTTGAATTGTTTCACTTGTAGCTGTTACTAATGAAGTTGCTATAAAAATATTTGTTCAAGGAATTTGTATGCATGCTTCTATTTTCAGATTTTTAATCAACTTTGTTGAGGTAGAAGTCATTATAAATTGCATCCATTTAATGTGTTCAATTTCAAGTCTTCACTGATAGCATGCCTAAGAAGCCAGCCTCACAGGAATGATGCAGAAGTCCCAGCCCTTGAGAGCTTTTCTGGGCTCCTCTGCAGTCAGCCCCTCCCTGACCCCTGCCCAGACTCAAGGGATGCTGATCTGCTTCTTGTCACTGTAAGTTAGGCTTCATTTTCTAGAATTTTAAATAAATGGACTCATACAATACACACAAACTCTTTCATGACATTATTCTGTCACTCATCATAAACCATCCACGATCCACTCATCCACATTGTTACATGGTTTAGAACTTGATTATTTTGCTACATGTTTATTTTTTTTTTGAAAATTTTATGTCTGAATACTGTATTCACATTGTCCCTACCTCGTCCTTCCAACTTATCTGGTGTCTTTCCAATTTCTTTTCTAATACATAGCCTCTTATTTTCTTAATTATATTGTTACATATGTACATACATATATATATGCACATAAATTTATAGATGTAGCCTGCTGCATTCATTAGTGGTGTGTATGTGTGTGTGTGTGTGTGTGTGTGTGTGTGTGTGTGTGTGTGTGTTTAGGGCTGACTTCATGGGAGTTGTATCACCTATCAGGAGGCTTGTCCCTAGAGAGAACTGAGTCTCTCTCTCAACAGTCATTAACTGCCTGTAGCTCTTCATCTAGGGTGAGCCTTGTAAGACTTCCTCTATTCATGCGGACATGTCAATTGGTGTTGCCCTTGTTCGGGTCTTGTTAAGCCATATTGTTAGCCACATTGTTGAGATTTCATGAGTGTAACTTCCTTCTCCTGTCCTGAAGACATATGTAGTAACAGGTATCCTGGCCCACTGGTTTTTAAATACCTTTCTGTCTCCTCTTCTGTGATGTCCTCTCAGCCTTGAGGGTGGGGGCTGTATTGTAAATGGACCAACTGGGGATGGACACTCCGTGGCCAGGTGTTCTCTGCATTTCGACCAGTTGGGTGTTTCTGTAATGAGCTCCTTCTACTGAGAAAGGCAGCTTCTTTGATGAGGGGTTAAGAACTAGGCTTCCTGTGGGTATAAAGGTAGGTAGTTAGACTGCAGTTAGAAATGCTATGACTTAGGGGAATGGAGGTAGTAGGTGACGGGAGTTGGTTCTCCTCTAGGGTCCTTTGCCTCTCTTGCTATGGTCGGGGGTAGGTTTACCATGTCCGGCATGGGTTCTTTTTTAGTTGGTCCTTAAGTCCATTTAGATAATATATGTCCAGGATATAAGTGCCATCATAGCATCTTTTGGAATATATTGCTGTTCTGGTCATTGTTGTGGTTCGTAAGTGTCATAGCTCGGAAGGACTACTGTTTCTCTCTCCTGGCAGCTTGCGTATCAGGTAGCCTGACTTTAACTTACCACAGCTGCAGGGCAAAGAGTAGGCTCTTGTAAGGAGGACTGGAATTCTGACAAGCCAAAAGGCGAAGGTAGGAGGAGGGTTTGGCTCAGGCAGTGAAACATTGTGGGAAACCCCACCCTTTGTGGCTGAGAGCAGATGAAGAATAATCTTGGAGTCTGGTAGCCTGAGGTCAGTGGGTGGATCAACGTCTGGAGCCCTGTGTCTGCTCTTCAATGCTGTAGAGTCCAAGAACTTTGAAGCTCTTGTGCCATCTACTTGACATCCACGGCTGTGTCTGTCCTTTGGGTAACGGGGACTTAGGGCATTTGGAAAATAAGATAGGCCCTCCGCCTGTACAGCTCTCATTGTTGTGGTTGCTTCCCCAATACACTCGAGGGACGCCCCTTCCAACTCCAGCATTAGCTGCCGCAGAGGGTGTGAAGCAGTGCCTCCAGCGGGCTGGAGAGCACGCCCACTCTGCCGACTACAAAGCTAGCCATCGTTAGTGGAGGCCCTCTGGAACACAAAGAGGAGAAGCTCCTAAAATGCAGTCAGCTCTGGCGCACATTGGAGAGGCTCAACACAGGCTCAGCCCCGCATGAACCCTGGGAAAGGTGAGTCCATGCTCTCACCTGACACCGCTCCTGGCCGTGTGCCTGGCAGTCTAACTTGCACGCAGCAAGAGGCTGCCGCTCCTCTTCATCTGTTTACCTTCCCTTTTTATGTCCCTTGTGCTTCCTCTTTCATCATTTTTACTATGCTTTTAGTAATCTTTCAATTTGTCATACTGCAAAACTTATGATTTTATTTTTATTATCTTTTATGTGTATTTAATTTTGTATATGTATCTTTTGATATTGTGCACTCTTTTTTCTTTTTTTCTTTTTGCCTTTGCTTCCTCTTTTGTTCTTTCCAGTGTACTTTCAGTGGTATTTCAAGCTTACCAACCTAGAAATTAAACAGATGTAGCTATACTAATATCTGACAAAGTAGACTTCAAATTAAATTAGTCAGAAGACTTAGAGAAGGTCATTTCATATTGATTAAGGGATTAATAATCCATAAAAGGATATTTTGGTTTTAAGCAATTGTGAAATGCACTGAACATTAGCATACCAAAGTTCATAAAACAAACACTCTTGGAAGGTAATGGCACAAAGTCAATATAATAATAATGGGTGACTCTAATACCGCATTACTGTCAGCAAACACATTACCAGATCCCCCAAATCACAAAGAAACACAGTGTTAGATGACATCATAGATCAAATGGAGACTTACTAGCTATCATAGAATATTCTAGTCAAATAGTATAGAATATATATCTTTGTTAGCAGTCTATAGAACTTTGTAAAAAAATGTCATTTTAGTACACAGGATGTCAAAAAATAAGAGAAAATGGAATTTCTTGTGTTCTGTCTGATCACAATGGAATGAAACTAGAAATTAAAAGCAAAAGAAATTATAAAAATACATGAACTCAGGCAGATGAAGAAACACACAACTGGGAACTTGAATGAGTCGTCAGAGGCAATCCGGAGAGAAAGGAATAAGCTCGCAGGACGAAATGACAATGGAAAGATAACCTATGAGAACCTGGGGCACAATGAAAGCTGCCCTGAGAGGGAAGGGAGCTCACAGTTCTAAATGTCTGCGTTAAAAACAACCCAGAGAAATCGCCCATAATAGCGCTGCTATACTCCAAGGTCTCAGAAAAATGAGAGAAAGTCAAACCGAAAATCGGCACATGAAGAGAAGTAATAAAGATCAGGCAGACGTGACTGAAATGGAAGTGAGAAGCACATTGCAAAGGACCAATGCACCAAGGAGCTGGTTCTTCGGAATGATAAACAAGATTGGCAAACTCTTAGATGAAGTAACCGAAATAGAAGGCGCGAACAAAATTAGAGATGAAGCGTTACACAAGAGAATAACAAAGCACAGAGGATCATCTGGGCACATTTTGAGAACCTACATATATTCCAGTAAATTGGAAAATTTAGAAATTGGTAAACTTCTAGACACAAATGACTTACTACGATTAAGCCATAAGGATATAAATAACTTAAGCAGATCTATAATGATCAAAGAGACTAATTTCCCAACTAAAACCAAACAGAGATCAGAGAGATTCACTGTTGAATTCTAGCAGATCTTTAAGAAATTAACACATCAGTGTCACTCAAACTGTTTTATAAAATAAAAAAGAATGCTACTAAGACTACTTTATAAAGTTAATTATTACTCTGATATCAAAACTGGGTATGGACAATAAAAAAAGCTTATAGGCCAATCACCCTGACAAATATTGATGCAAAAATTCTCAATGAGTTATGTCCAAATGGAATTCAACAATACATAAAAATATAATTCTCTTTGCTCAGGTAGACTTCGCTCCAGTGATGTAAGGATGGTTTGACACATACAAATCAATAAATGACTCTAGCATGTGAGCAGATCCAAGGACAGAAGTCACGGTGCGTGTCGGAAAGGCCTTCAATAGAGTCAACAGTCCTTTATAATAAAAGCCTTCAGGAAACTAGAAATTGAAGGAACGTATTTCATAATAAAGGACATATAACCCAAACCTATAGGTGAAATAATACTAAATATGGAGAACCTCAAAGCATTCCCAGGAAATTAGGAATAAGACAGGGGTCTGCATTTCTTTACCTTTAGTCAATATGGTCCTTGAATCACAACTAGGAGAGCCAGACAATAAAGAAGAGGGATAGAAGTAGGGAAGGAAGAATTCAAGTGATTTGTTTACAGACGAGCCAATACACCAGAGACCTTGAAGACTTGGCTAGAAAACTCTCATGGCTGATAAACACTTTCAGGGAAGTTGCAGACATAAACTTGGTGAACAAAACCCATTAGCTTTTCTATACGCCAATAATGAACAAGTTGGGAAAGAAATCAGGGAAACAATTTCATCTGTAAATAGCTTCATCCAAAATAAAATACCTAGGAATAACCCTAAATAAGGAGGGGAAAGACTTTTACATTGAAAAATTTAAAATACTGAAGAAGTTGGATAATGCACTGGAAGACAGAAAGACCCCCAGGCTCTTAGAGCTATAGAATTGACAATGTGAAAATGGCTTTTCTACCAAAAGCAATCTACAGATTCAATGCGCCCCCTATAGAACATTCTTTACAGAAATATTAAAAGCAAATATTAAAAGACACCAAGACCCTAAGTAGCTGGAGCAATTAGCCACCTGACTTTTTGTTTTTGACAAAGGTGCTCAGAACATCCTTCTTCAACAAATGGTGCTGAGAAAATTGGATGCCCACATGTAGAAGCAAGAAACTAAATCCCCCATATCTCACCCTGCACAAAAATCAATATGGATGTCAGACCCCAAACTCTGGAACTGTTGGAGAAAAGCATGACAAGACAGTTCTGGAGATAGATGCAGGATGGACTTTTTAAAGCAGGAATAGGAAAATAGAACCAAGAATTGACAAAGGGATCACATGAAATGAAGATCCTTTGGCACAGAAATGAAACAATCAGAAGGATGAACAGAGAGCGCGTGGAATGGGAGAAAATCTTTCCTACTATACATCAGACAAAGGATTGAGGCATAGAGTCTATAAAGAGTTCCAGAAATGAAGCTTGGGGGACCAAATCCTGCAATCAATAGATAAGCTAAAGAATTTAGCAGACAGTTCTCAAAAGAAGAAATACAAAGGGCCAATAAGTGTTCCAAAGAGTGTTCAAAATCCTTAGACTTCAGGGAAACAGAAAATAAAGCTCTTTCAGAGGCCCTGTTGAAAGGACAAAGGGAAGACTGGTTCTGTGTCCTTGCCTGAGGGCAGACTTGGCAAGGTCTGGCTAGGACTGTGGTCAGGGTCTTGAAAGATTTAAGGTTTCAGTTCCTGGGAACCTGACTTTTCCCCCATGAAGAGACTGGAATTATCAGTCCCAAGGCCTACCAGCACTTAGTCTGTGTGATCATTGCCACTGGTCCACGGGGGTGGAGGGAGCAGAAGCAGGAACAGGGTTCCACAGGCTGTGGATATAATGGAGATAGCTCTCCGGAAGATGACCTCAGTGAACCAGCTCAACTTTATTTCAGTGTATAGGAACTATATAGGATTGGGGAGCCTGGGGACACACCCTAGTTTGCATTAAGTAGCACTCTGCTAACATAAGGCTTTGTATGTGGCATCAGGGTCCTATAGCAAGGCTTCTAGTCTCGGCAAGAGTCATGCTAGAGATAAATTGGGCATCCAGGCTTAGAGACAGCTTCCAAATAAGGGCATGTAGAAAGCAGGAAGTAAGCCTTCTCTGGGGAGTGAGGGAGTCCTCCATGTTGCCAGGTTATGGGAGATTGCACCCTCTGACCAGCAGGGCCTCCCCAGAATATTTTATATTCCCTTTATTCAACATTGTCTGGTTAGATTCCTGCTGACATCATCCCTTTATAGGATAGTTTTCTTCCGACCGTCCCATTTTACCCCCAGAAAACCATACATAAAATGCTATACTTCTTAATAAACTAGCTTGGCACGAACCATCAGCTCATGCAAGACCAGATAATGGCCTGTTTGTCTGGTTCAGTTGAGATTCCATCTCACCCCAGCCAGAACAGCTATCGTTAAGAGCACAAGCAACAGATGCCAGCGAGGATATGGGTAAAGAAGAATCCTTGCACGCTGCCAGCAAAGCTGTAAATTGGCACAGCTACTATAGAAGTCAGTGTGGAGGCTTCTCAAAGGCCTAAAAGTAAAATTACCATACAACTCAGCTGTACAGCTCCTGGGCGTGTACCTGTAGGATCCTGTCAGCACGCCACAAGGATACTATGAGTTCATGCTTATTACTGTAATGATCACAGTCGCTGGAATATGGAACATCCTAGAACTCTATCAGCACATGATGGGAAAAGAAAATGCACATATACATGATAGAATTTTATTTTGTTATTAGGAAGAATAAAATTTGCAGAAAAATAGGTACAATTGGAAATCACCATATTAAGAAAAACAAGCCAGATTCAGAAAGACACGTCTTATAAGTGGGCTCTAGATTTAAATATGCTTATATATACATATATTTGTACATACACATATATACATATACAAATGTGTGTGTGTGTGTATGTTTAGGACATGAAAGTAGAAACAAGACTGTGAAAGGGGAAGAAGACACAGGCAGCATGAAACCAGAAGGGTGGATTTTTTTATAGGGGATGGGAACTAGCAAGAGGGGCATGGAGGAGGGGACACAGGCAGGGAGTGGTGGGGCCACATAAGAACAAAGTTTAATGATATCTGAATATTAAATGTCACAATGAGACCACTACTTTATATGATAGGTTGAAAAATGAATACAAACAAACTTAATTACAGATTTGCTTGGGTTTCAAATCTCATTTCTTTAGTGTCCTTTCTCAGGCTGAGGATGTAGCTCAGTGATAGAACATCTGCCTAGCATGAGCCAGGTCCTAGGTTCAGTACCCAGAAAGAAAACAACTACAACAAAACAAAAGCAAATGGACAATAGTGCCCTTTCTCTATTCCAGGACCTCGTCTAAATCCTCTTTCTCTCATTATTGTATTAGTCAGAATTCTCTGAGGGCATAGAACATATAGAATGAACATACATACATATAACACATACACACATACATACATACATACATACATACATACACCTTTACTAGATGTACTAGGTTGGCTTAGGATGTGGTCTGGGCCATTTCACAATGGCTGTCTCACACTGAGGCCAACAGTTGCTCAAGTCCACATGGCTGGATGTCTCAGCTGTTTCAGTCTGGCCCCGAAGGCCTGGAGGATCTCTGTAGGGCTGCTGGTCTTCAGCTCTCTGCTGGTCTGCACTGGCATCCCCTAAAGGTGAGGCTCACACCAGTGAAGGAGTGCAGCAGCAACAGGAGAGGTGAACTTGCTGTGCAGAGTGAAAGCAAGCAGGCAAGAAGCTACCTTCCTTTCTTCTATGTCCTTTTATCTGGGCTGCCTCCTGGAGGTGATGCCCACATTCAGGGTGGGCCTTTCCATTTCAGATATTTCCATTTTACTTTTTCTGTGTTTTGTTCATCTAGATATTTCAGGCCAGTGAAATCTTGTTGCTCTTTTGGAATGACCATATTTCATTTCACAGAATGCACTTTACCATACACTCATGTCATAGTATGTCTCAGAGATTTTTTGAAAGCTGAAAAATATTCCATGATAGTGTTGCCACTCTTTTTTTTTCCTTTTTTTTGAGGCAGGATTTCTCTGTGTAACAGCTCTGACTGTCCTGGAACTTGCTTTGTTGACCAGGCTGGCCTCGAACTAAGAGATCTGCCTGCCTCTGCCTCCCAAATTCTGGGATTACAGGTGTGTGCCACCACTGCTCAGCTCAAGTGTTTGCCACATTTTGCTTATCCCATTATTAATGGACTTTTGCGAATAACGATGCTACAAACGCAGGTGGACATATATCTTTGAGACTCTGCTTTTAGTTCTTTTGGCTGTATACTTGGGGGTGGAGATCATTTCTATACCTTTATTTATAAATATACTGGTGCTGCCCACAAAGGGCTGGGTCTTCTCATCAGTTCATAATCAAGACAATCCTTCACACACACACCCACAGGCCAGCCTTTCCTACATAATTCCTCATTAAGCTTCTCTTACAACATGATTCTAGGTTGTGTCAAGGTGACAGTTTAAACTCACCTACTCAGGGGTTGCTTCTCCCATTTGTTAGAGGACTGTATGGCAGCTTGGGACAATCTCTTCCTTAAATGCTTCCTACAGCTCACCCATGCATCCCTCGAACCTAGAGATGTCTCTTTTTTTTGGAAAGAACTTTAATTATCAACCCAGTTCTTTTGGACAAATTTTTTCCCCATATCGCTGGCGATTTTATTATAGGCATTATTTCGAGTATCCAATCATGATCCTTTAAATGTATTTGTAGTTTACATTCTTTTACAAATCCCTAATACTGGGGTTGTGTACTTTGTTTTTTCTTTTAATCAGTATTGACAGTGTTTATCAATGTAACTAATTAAAATTTTTGACATGTTGACATGTAGGTTTTTCATTGTGGTATTTCAACTTTCCATTTAAAAATCATGGTTCTCTCACTCCAATGAGTTATTCCATAAATTACTTTCTTCATGTTGCCTCTTTGGGGGTTAGTTTGTTCTTCATTGCTTAGTTTCTTTTTAAAATTTTACTTTATGCCCATGGGTGTTTTGCCTGAAATTATGTGCACTGCATAGTGCTTGTTGCCAATAGAAGCCAGAAGAAGGTGTCGGATTCCTTAGACCTGGAGCTACAGGAGGGTTGTGAGCTGCTATGTGGGTGCTAGGAATTGAACTCATGTCTGTTGGGAGAATAGCCAGTGCTCTTAACTTCTGAGCCATGTCACTGGTCCCCCTGTATAGCTTCTTAATCTACCACCACTATTTAAACCCTCTTTCCCCCCTTTATTGTGTTCATGGTGAAATCAGTTCCGCTAAGCTGTGTTTCAGTTGTTTTGCCACAGAGTTTTATATTTTCTGTATTGTTCAATTCATTTCTTTTGTGATTTCGTCTTAACGCACGTGTTATAAAAAAAAGTATTCTGCTTAAAAAGTATGTTGTTTAATTGTTTTGGTGAGGGACTGTTCATAGACGCTGTCCTTGCCTGCTTCCTGTTGCTGTGGGTTTACCATAACTAAAAGCAACTGGGGAAGAAAGGCTCTTTGGGCTTACTTTTCCAGATTGCAATCCATCATTGAAGGAAGCCAGGGTAGGAACTGGAGGTAGGGAGCATGGAGGAATGCTGCTTGCTAGCTCACTCTCTGGTTCATACATAGCTAGCTTTGCTATACAGCTTAAGACCATCTGCCTAAGGAATGGTGCCGCCCACAGTGGGATGGACCCTATCAAGTAACAACTAAGACAATACCCCACAAACATGCCCACAAACAAACCTGATCTAGGCAATCCCTCAATTAAGTCTTCTCTCAGATGATTCTAGACTGTGTCAAGTTGAGAGCAAGGGCTACCCAGAGCATATGATCCCACTGAATTTTTCAGCTCATTGCAGTTTGAAAGATAGGTTCTGTATGATTTTCTTGTTTTAAAACCTTTGAGATTTTTATGGCACAGTCTAGAGTCTGTTTTGGGGGCTGTACCTGGGAGAATAGCCTGACATTCTTGGTGCTGTGCTTAATATGTATTATTTAAATTGAGTTGGTTGGCCATGTTCATCTCTTCGGTATTCTTGCAGATCTAAAAAAAGAATCAACTTTCTCTGCCACTGAAAAGGGGAAGTTAAAACTTCCAACTCCGATTATGAACAGAATTTATCTCTTTCCTTTTCCTTAGTTGTGTCAAAATTGCTTACTGCACTTAAAAACTCTTATCGTGTACATAGCAATTTTGATTTTGATGTCTTCTTGATGAGCTGACCCTCTTATCTCTATAAAATGTCCCTCATTATCCCTGTCACATTCCCTGTGATTTATTTCTCTCCAATTAGTACAAAGTTCAACACAGTTGATTTTCCTTATGGTTTTCTGAATGTGAGAGAGCAGAACGGTTCACCATCAACTAAGGGGGTTCAGCCTCGATGAATGGTGCATTCATCCCTCCTCCCAAGAGTTGGAGACAGCTGAAAGAGGAGCAAACATCACAGCTCAGCTGTAGCCATTTAAGTGTAAGTAGAAGCAATGCTGATGCAACGAGCACAATTCTGAACACTTCATACGGACTAACAGATTTAATTCTCCCCTGCCCAGTGTAGAGGGCACCACCAGTGTTCTCTTTGCTGATGACAAGCTAGGACCCAGAGGTGACACACCCTGTAGAACTGACAGAGATATGTAGACCGCAACCCCAGTGGCTGCCCAAAGTCAGATACTGCATTTAGGACCTGGAATCCTCATCTGGGCGCATTGCAGTGCTTAGATCTTTTTGATACCTTATCACTGATGTTAGGCTAGATAACTGAAAGTCTGCTTCCCATTCACCTCCTTAGCCCTGTGTACAGTTCCTTTCTCCTCTGGTCCTTCTCAATCAGGATGCTAATCTCTAAGAATTTTCCTTCAAGAAAACCATGTCCCAAGTTGAAAGTCTCTCCTCCTCTTGTTTATCTTTGTCATTTTCTCAGCTCAGACATTGCCTCCCCAAGGATGCCCTCTCTGATGCCTGTCTCTACCCCCGATAGGGGTGCCATGTGCTCAGAACAATGCTCACTACCCTTGGATTTGTGACTTTTCTTCTAGATTTTAAATCTACTAAGGCCAGTAACCCTGACTACTGGGAGCAGGGGCAAGACAGGCAAGTCCCCAGAGAGCACCTGCTAGTCAGTCTATTCAATTAGTGAGCTCTGTATTTAGTGAGGGATATTGCCCCCAAAATAAGGTAGACCACAATAGTGGAAGATACCAGTATCAACCTCTATTCTCCACATGTACCTGCACACACACACACCCATCCACACGTACAGCATACTGCTGTGTGTGACTATGACTACATGTATTATAATGGGCTGTTCTGTGCCAATAAGTAGAGGTGGAACTGTGAAAAAGATTACTGGCTGAAGGGGCAATGCTAAACCAATATATATCAATTAAAGTAGTAAAATAAAATAAATGATATAAAATGTTTTAAAAGTGCATTTTCCACTTGGCAGAGTGGGACACATACACCTTGAATTCCCAGCGCCAGGGAGGCAGAGGCAGAGCCAGGATTCGAGGCCAGCCTGGTCTAAATAGGATAGTCAGGGCCACATAATAGAGAGACCCTGCCACATAAAACGAAAAACAAAACGGAAAGCGCATTTGCTGTTTGTTTCAGTTCTATGTGAATTGTCAATCATTTTCATCTTTCATAAATATTCATATCGACAAGAACAGGTTCCATGAGGAGGAGAAGAGAGACAAGTGAGGGAGCTGTTTAGGGGGAGCCTTACTGGGAAGGAAATAGAGCATCAGTGTTAGGGAGGCAGGAGGCCTTGGGCCCCATTCCTTTCCAGCAAGGAAAGCATCCAGGGCTGCAGGGAGCTCAGCATACTGTTTTCCTGTCATGAACAAGGCTCCATGTTCAGCCCTACTCCAGGTATCTCAGGACATTCTTTCTCACATAGCTCTATGCAACGACCTCGCATAGCTGCTCATGTGGAATATGATTTTAAGGTGTATGACTTTTGTTTATGCTGCTTTTGTTTAACTCTGTGAAGCTGTGATTCTTTGCCTGTCTAAAACACCTGATGGTCTAATAAAGAGCTGAACGGCTAATAGCGAGGCAGGAGAAAGGAGAAAGGTCGCATGGGGCTGGCTGGAAGAGTGTATAAAGAGAAGGAGAAATATGGAAAAGGAAGGCATGAGAGAACAAGGGGAGGAGGACATTGGGGACAGCCACCCAGCCAGCCACAAAGTAGGAAGGAAAGTAAAACATACAGAAGCAAGAAAAGGACAAAGCCCAGAGGCCGAAGGCAGACAAGTTAATTTAAGATAAGAAAAGCTAGCTAGAAACAAGCCAAGTTAAGGCCAGGTGTTTATAAGAAAGAATAAGACTTTGTGTGTGATTTATTTGGGAGCTGGATGGTGGGTCCCCAAAAGACAAAAGTCCAAAGATCAAAGAGCAAAAGAGAAAAACCAACCAGCAACATTTTGGTGTTCCAGTGTGGGGCTAGAGTGAATGACAATCCAGCAACACACAGCCTCACTGCTGCTTCCATTCATTTGAGACCAAGTGTGCGGTGGCATCTCTGGGTAGTTTTAAGTAGGCTCGCCCTGGTCACTGAAGATGTCAGGTGCCCTTTCTTGTGCGTATTTACCTTCTGTGTACACTTCTTCAGGGAAGTGTTGGTGCACACCCTTTGCCCAGCTTAAAGAGAATGTGCTCGTTTTCTTCTGTTGTTGTTTTGTTTTTTGTTTTTTTTTAACTTTTGAGTTTTCAACATTCTTCTATATCCTAGATATAAGTTCTGCATCAAATAAAAGTCTCGCAAATCTTCTCAACATTTCAGCTTTTCCCCCCTTAATAATGCCTTTCAGAGAGGAGTTTTACATTTTGACAAGATAAAAATTCTGCTTTTTAAAAAAGTGGTTTGTGAATAAAAATGAGGAATGACTACTCTGAGGTGTGGCTGAGGAGAAGCTTCTCATAGAGACGAGGGAGAGTACAGCCAGAGGCATCTGGAAGAATCCCAGAGCAGGGAGAGAAAGTAACAAACACATAGTAGACAGAACAGGGCCAGCAGACAGAACCAAGCAAATGGGGGAGGGGGAGATGAAAGAGGAAGAGAAGAGAGAGATGGGCAAATGGACAAACAGAGCCAAGAGCGAGCCAAGAGAGTGTGTGACCGAAACAGCTGGGTTATATAGGAATCAGAAGCTGGGGGAAGGGAAGCAAAGTCAATAGGCTAAAAAGTTTATGATAGGGGATGGAGTGAGAAGAGTAGAGAGGAGCCACAGGTACTGAGTAAGCCTGGTGGCCGGCATGCGCTTTCGCATGCTAACAGGCACCACAGGTAGACATTTGTCCTGAGAGTTTCTTTGGGACTTGAGAGATTGTATTTCTCAGGAATCTTTGTCTAAGTTAGCATTACAAAGGTTTTTCTCCTAAAACTTTTTTTTTTTTAAAAACCTCTTTTAGGTTCAGTGTTTAGATCTGTGACCCAGTTTTAGACAAATTTTACTTACAAAATCAGGATTCAATCTAAGTTCACTTTTGGTTTCTGGGAGGTCAGTTCCAGCACAGTTCCAGTACAGGTGGAAGTACCGCTTTTTGCATACATGTGGGGCTGTCTCCAAACTTATTCTGTGCCCTGGAAGGTGATGTGACAGCTTGTCTGCCTGGAAAGTCATCAATGCGTAGAACTACCTAAACCGGCCTGCAGGAATCCTAACCTTGGAGATTACTGTGTAATAGCAGGCTTGCTGAAACACATTAAGGATATATTATTCTCTGAGATGAGTTGCTGAGCTCCCTTCTCTGAAAATCAGTGCAAACAGGCCTGCCAATCACCTGACCAGGCCAAAGACCTTCAGAGAAAATCTCTTGTTCCCGAGGTTTTAGAAAAATATAAGGCCTGCTGAGACTGTAGTTGGGGGCAACAGTCTTTAGTTACTGCCTGCTCGCTCGTACCCCTTGAGAATGCACTCAGCACAGGCTGGAGAGATGGTTCAGCAGTTAAGAGAACCTACTCTGCCTTGCATTAAACCCTAAATACTTTCTATGTCACAGTCTGCGTGTCTCTTCTCAGTTTGTTCAATGGCAGAGAGGATGGATGAGATAAGAGGAGTGTGGACCCATCTTCTGTTGTTCATCAATGTTATTCAGCTCACATTTAGACAATCATGTTGGTAAGACTCGATGGTGTAGTTTCTGACATTACTAAGAGACACAGTCTCACAGCAAACTCCCTGATCCTCTGACTCTTACACCCTTTCTGCCCCCTCTTCCACAATGTTCCCTGAGCCTTACTTGCAGAAGCATTTTATAGGACTGTCTGTTGGGACAGGGTTCCACAGCCTTGCATTTTATTGGTCATGGTTTTCTGGAATGGTAACTGGAGATGCTTTAATAGGAAGTATTTTATTATAAAATCAAGTTCTAACATACACAGCAATTCATTCATTTCTTCTTAAGTGACATTTGATATTTGGTCCACAGTGTCAAATTTACTATCACACAACTATTCATAATATTTCCTGGTGTCTAATAGCTGTTGACTGTGGTTTTTTTTGTAAATACTCTAATTTTTGGCAGTAGTCTCTTCTGCTTTGTTTTTTATCTAGTTTTGCTGATTTTCTCACAGATGTAGCTCTTCACTTCACTATTTCTCTTTTGTTTTCACTGATATTTCGCCTTCATATTTAACATTTCAGTTATTCAGCTCATGTTGCGGGATGCAACATTGTTGCTGGCGACCACACGCAGAGGTGGCCTCCTTTCCGTGCTCCAAAACAAGTGCTTTGCGCATGCGCCTCTCCCAAACAGGCGATGTCAGATCTAGCCTATCCCTGACGACCTGTCGATCTGGCGCCATGAGCTGACCAATTGCTGAGTGACACCTCAGAGGTGAGAGAATTTTACTATATAAGCTCGCCGATCTCGGTGAGCTGGGTCTCCTGTCTTCAGCTGTAAGAAAGCGCCTTAATAAAGCGTGATCGAGAAGAATCCTGGTGTCCGCGTCCTTTCTGCTGGCAGACGGGGCGCGACAAGCTCATACCGGGTTTGAGTTTTCTCTTCTTTCTTCTAGGATGGAAACCTGAGGTCATGGGTGTGATGGCTTCCCTTTTCTCTCTTGAACATTTAGAGCCTGGAAGTTCCCCACCCTAACGCTATTACAGGGCTCACCACATTTTGACGGGTGGAATTTCTAATTTTTGTTGAGTTCAAAGTGCCTGCTAATTCCCTTTTGGTTTATTCTCTGACTTGTGGATTAGTTAAAAGTGCATTAGTAAAGTTTCAAGTAAAGGGAGACTGTTGCCAGAGGTCTTGCTAGTTTAATTCTACTTTGGTAAGAGATCGTATGTCATGTGATTTGAATCCTTTCCATTTACTGAGACCTGTGACCTAGAATATGACCTATCATGACGACCTTCCTCCGTGGACTTGGCAAAAATATATGCAAAAATGTGACACTGTGCCAAGTGGAGTGTCAAGGAGGTCAGGTTGACTGTGTGGAAGTTTTTCTGTTTTTACTGATTTTGTCTCTGTTCCTTCTGTTAGTAATTGAGAGGGGTCGTTAATCTCTCTGAACTTAATCATCCTTACCATTCCATTACGTATCTGGAAGTTCTGCCATTAGCTGTATAAGCTTGTTTGTCTGGACTATTGTCATATAGCCTGGAATGGTGATCTTCATACCCCAGCCATCTGAGTGCTGGGTATACAGGAGTATACCACTGACTGGCTTCGACTATTGTGTTTTCATTCCCTTTACGCTTTTAAAAAAGATCTATTGTATTTATCTCTGTGAATTTATGTGCACCCTGTGCATGCAGGGGCCTGAGGAGGCCAGAAGAGGGCGTTGGGTCCACTGGAGCTAGAGTTATACACAATTGTGAGCTGCCTTGTGGGTACTAGGAACTGACCCTTCATGGCTGTGAAATAACCCCTTCACTGCTAGTAACACACTTTGGTCTGAATCTTCAGGGCATGAGTGTACACACCACAGCTTCCCCTGGGTGAGTATAGTGTGGCAACCTCTCCTACACCTTCACTTACTTGCTACTTGAGGTTTTAAAGGGGCTGTGTGTTTTGTGTAGTTGTGTATCGTGCTTTCCGACGATCTTCTCTGCTTCAGACTTACATGACTGTTAACGCCATTTAAAGTTGCCTCGCAGCTCATTTCTCTCTATTTCATCGATGGTTTCTACTGTTATGCCTCCAGGTTCACGAAACTTCCCTTCTGAAATATCTAATCTGCTGTTAGTCTCATCCAGGGTTTTTATTTCAGATGTCATAGGTTTTCAGAACCTTCACTGTGAAGCTCCATGAATTTTTCCCAATTCAAACGTGGGCTTATTCAGCACTGTTATTCTAACCCTACAGAGTGGTCCTTTCCCTGATCTCACGTGACTCCCTTACGTGGAGGGTAGTGCTTCGTTTCCCAGGGCAGATAGTCGTGCAGACTGTCATCGAAAGGATGTCAATGATAAAAAGCATTCACTCCTACTTTTAATTTAGAGAATAGTACTGACACTAGTCTCCAAAAGTCCGCTTTGATGGGAAACTGAGGCAGCTCTGGCTATTAGCATGTATGATGTCCCAGCTTCTTTCGTCTGCAGTTCCTAGCAGAGAAGTCAACATGCAGACTAGAAATACACTCATGAGATTGCTTTCTCTGTCCTCTCTTCCTCTCTGCTGCTGGGCCTGTTGTGTTTCTCTGACAGGCTTTACTCTGTCCTGCATATATTTTTCCTAAAAATTCTATTTATTTAGTGCATATGCATATGTAAGTGTACATACATGCACACGTCTAGAGGTCAGAGGGCATCTTATGAAAAATGATTCTCATTCCATCCTGTGGATCCCAGGGATCAAACTCAGGGTCATCAACGTTGGTCCTCATGCTCGGCAGCAAGCTCCTTTACCTGCTGAGCCTCCTCACCATCCTGACTACACACAGTTTTCTTTTTTTCTACCCTTCTCTGGGTTTCTCTCTCTCTTTCTTGCCAGTGCCTTTCCTCTCTGTTTCTGTTCCTCACTGCAGCGGAGCTCAGGACACACTGCATTTTACTCAGAGAGTTACTACTTTGTTTGTGAAGCCCTGGCTAAGTGACTTCAGGACTCTCTGACTTGTAACAATGGTAATGAGCGTTAGCCACCTCTTTCCCTGTCTGGTGATAGGAAATGGAGTATGTATACAAATTTTTCTCAAGGCCAATGGATGTCTTGTGTTTAACTCTGCCATAAGATCCATGACTAAGGCCCGCAGTGATTTAGGATTATATCATGTGCTATAGGGGATGCTGGGAGAGAGAAAAAGCTTCCAAGAAAAGAAGGCCCTAGTTTTCAGTCTTGAAAACCATATGAAGCTACTCTATATGGTGTAGGTCCTGTTTAGACTTCCAAGAAGTGTGGTTTACCCATAGTGATTGGCCGATGTTCGCTGCTATAAAGAAAGCGGGTTTTTTGTTTGTTTGTTTGTTTGGAGTGGGGACGAAGGTATGTATCTTAACCAAATTTTAGCATCTTTGGGTTTAAGCACCAAAAATGTTCGCATTCTCAGCTCCATTAGTAGCCATTTAACAGAGACAATGATAGGCTGCCTCGAATGGGCACAGGATAGCCAGATTTTTCCTAGATTTCTACAGCCACCCCCACTCCAAATTTAAGGTGCTTATTTAAAATTTAAAGGGTTTATTAATTCTTTAAATATGGGCAGGAAAAGAATCCTGAAGCCTCCAAGTCTTCATGTGAAACATAAGAATACTGTTTTCCCTTCCTACAGTCAGTGTGGGGGATAAACTGAAAAGCAGATGTACCGTGCCTGGCAAGCGGTAAGTATTGAATCGCCATTAGTGACTGGCATTTCTCATTACCCAATAGCTAATTATTGACTGCCTGCTATGTGCAAGGCCTTAAACTGGATTCTGAGATAGGCTAGTGAAAGACCAGTTTGAACTGGTAGATTGCCATGTATTTCCTTTTACTGGGAAGGAACTAAAACAATGGCTTTGGGTAGCTCTTACTTCATTTCTAAAAGCTACCATTCCTGGACTATAGTTAGGAGCAAAATTTGTCAAACTTTTCCACAACAGGTCAGATGGTAACTATCTGAAGCTTTGCAGGTCAGACAGTCTTTCTCCTAGCCGCTTACTGTGATCTTGAAACGCCTTGAAAGTAGTCAAGTACAAAACACAAATAAGTGGGCGTGGATGTGTCCAGGAGCTCTGATGGTTGGTCAATGCCTGGTCTAGAGGGAACACAAGTATTCCAAGAGGCCATTGCAACATGGTGTGGTATGGATTATGAAGGGGATGATGGGGCATGAGCTAGATCCTCATACTCGAGGTGTGACCCTTGGGCCAGCAGCAGTGACATTCCCAGTGAGCTTGTTAGACACACAGCATCACTCATTCTCCTGGCCTGGAGCTGTGTTTTCAGCACCTGCATCAGACAAGGGAAGCTCCAACAGAGGGGGAGCATCCTGTTTGCGAGATGAAGGGCAGGTTTAAAATGCCAGCGTTGTCTATGCATGGGATACATGCTTTGGGCTGAGAAAGCAGCAAATGCAGAGGTCTGCAAGTAAAAAAGAACATGTTTGATGAACTCGTTGACACTGTTATGTCTCGTTGACACTGTTATGCTACCATGGCTGCTGTAAGTTAGAAGAAATGAAAGCAGTGGTGCAAGAGAAATGTCATATCATTGCTAATGAAATTTCTAGATAGTGTGGGCTCTGATACTACTGAGATATTAGTTTAAATAATAAGCTGTCTAAAGCCAGGCAGGGTGCTGCATGCCTATCAGGAGCTCAAGGTTAGCCTAGCCTACAAAGCAAATTCAAGGTCAGCCTGGGCTAAATGAGACTTTATTTTACCCACCTCTTGAAAAAAAAGGCAGAAAAAGAAATATCAGTATTCATTAATAATACATTGGAAGGACTTAGGGATGAAATGACTTGGTGACAAGAAGCTGCTCAAAGAAATACCCACGAGAAAGAAAAAACCAACAACAAAGAGAAGAGCAAACAGAGCCGGAAGTGGCTGGGAGTTGAATCAGGGGATACAATGAGCTCCTTTCCCTAGTCTCCCTTCTTTTGTGTACTTGGGGAAGCTTCCATAATGAAAATGGTGAGGGAAAATCTTGAGCTGGATCACATCTCTCATCTCCGATTTTATGTGAAGCTCAGCTCATGATTAAACTATCCCAAGAGCAGGGCACAGCGCAATATTTTCCTTCTTTGAAATCAATTCAGAAGAGCCCGACGAAAGGTCACGTTGAACCCAGTGGAAAGAGCAGAAAATGATGGCTTTGTGGGGGCTCGCTCTGTGTCTTAAAGTGAGGTGCATGGAAGACCGGGGCTGGAGACCTCTGCTCAGGGGCAAGACCCCCAGCACGGGAAATCATGTTCGACACCGGACACGAGGGAGTGTGCCTTTGTTTCTGAGTTTGGGATCACGCTCTATAATTGAGGTGTTTGGTGATGAGAATTATGGGCTTTTAAGTGAGGAATAGTTCCTGCATCAGGAATAAGGAAAAGAGAGGACAACCTAAAGGGGAGCCACCATTTGCCAGGGTTGTGCCCTTGTGAAGGTCGTTAGGTGTTTGAGAGCTCATTTCATCATCTGTAAAATTATTTGGCCTCCTCTATTTAGCTGCCATGAAGCTGTAATGTGATGACCTTAGGAACTGTAAGAAGTGATAAATATTATTGCATTCTTCCACAGGTCTGACTGCCAGGTAGTTTTTGTTTCTTCCCATTTTCCTTGTGCTGGTGCTGAATTAGGATCACTGACTGATAGAGCCAAAATTTGCTGTCTGCACAACACGCAGTCTTTACTCCTTGTTGTTTGGGCTTTTTGCTCTTTTGGGGGGCCCACCATCCTGCTCCCAAATAAATTCACATATGGAGGTTTATTCTTAATTACAAATGCCCAGCCTTAGCTTGGCTTGTTTCTAGCCAGCTTTTCTTCACTTGAATTATCCCATCTACCTTTTGCCTCTGGGCTTTTTCCTTTTCTTACTTCTGTATATTTTTCACTCTTACTGTGTGGCTGTGTGGCTGTGTAGCTGTGTGGCTGGCCCCTTCTTTTCTCACTCCTTGATCTCTCCTGCTCTATCTTGCTCCTTCCTCCCCCCCCCCAGACTTCTTCTTCTACTTATTCTTTCTGCCTGCCAGCCCCACCTACCCTTTCTCCTGCCCAGCGATTAGCCATTCAGCTCTTTACCAGATTATCAGGTATTTTAGACAGGCAAAGAGATACAACTTCACAAGTCAAACAAATGCAACATGAAAGAATGCAACACATCTTTACAGCATTAAACAAATGTTCCACAGCATAAACAAATGTAACACATCTTAAAATAATATTCTACAGCAATTCCTGAGGCTTAATACTGTTCATTGTCATGTGCCTTTGAACTTGGGTGTTCTGTCTTCTTGTCCAGAATGTTGGTGTGTTTACTAGAGGTACAGCAGCCATCTCTTCACCAACAAGGCAAGTTTACGGTCTAAAGACACGAGGCTGAGAGGCTGGAAGGAGCCCAGGTCCTCCACAGCAGCACCGGGTTGGACTAATGCTGCACTGCCCACTGAATCTCACCTTTAAAGAACACACATCGGAGAGTTCAGAATTCTAAGATTATCTACAAAGCAAGAAGGAAAATGGGTGTAGATGAAGAAATGTGGCAGAATATTTCTGACTAATGAACCAAGAGAATAAGTCCATGGACTAGTACTGTGTGTGTGTGTGTGTGTGTGTGTGTGTGTGTGTACATGTGTACAAAGTTTTGTAACAGAAAACGAAATGAAATTTGAACTTCAACACATTGATTATCGTGTGCCATTCTAGCTCCTTATTAAGCCCTCAGGAGCAGAGCAGAGTGGTTTCCTGTTGGCAGTTTTTGTTGGTCATCTATACAGCAGTTCTTTTTCAACATTCCCACCGTGCTGCCCCTGCTGGGGCTGCCCCTGTGTGTGTCAGAGGCGAAATGCTCTCCTGTGTTACAGCCTTGGCTATGAGCTGAAGATGTCTAGGGAAACTTTAGTCTCTTGGTTTTAGAAGCTGTTCAATACATAACTATTCCTTCCTTTTTGAAACTCGCAATACCTTCTTTTGGAAAGCGCCATGGGCATGTGAAGAGACGCATGTGAAAGCCCCTGCCTTTGAGGTCTCTTTTGTGGGAAGAGAGATTCAGGAATGTCATCTCCTTCGATTCTCCTCCTCCTGATTTATCCAGTGCTGTTTGGGGAATTGTTCTAGGATTTAGAGTGGCAATACCACCTTTCCTGTCTTTATTTCATCTTAGTTTTCATGGGTGCCACTCTGTAGGATGTTGGAAAACACAATGATGCTTGGAGAAGGGTCAGGAAGAGACCAGGGACTGGGTGCAGTTAGGCAAGGTATACCCAAGTCTGCCTGTCTCTGGGAACCATAGGGTGCAGTACATTTGGCTGTTTTGTTGATTTCTGGGAGCAGGAGCATCAGGTGTCAGCATTTTACCAAGTAGATGGTGCAGTCACTCTGTAATCCCGGGTCAGAGTGGAAAGGCGAACCACCGTGGCTGGCTAGCAAGAGGATAACAAAGCTTCAATGCCTTTCTAGGTCAGAAAGAGTGGAGGACACCTCAGCCTCCTTTCTTAGGTTAGGTGGCATCAAAACTAAGTGCATTTGTTTCAATAAAGGTATTTTTAAATGCTGGGTGGTGGCGGTCCACACCTTTAATCCCAGCACTCAGGAGGCAGAGGCAGGTGGATATCTGTGAGTTTGAGGCCAGCCTGGTCTACAGAACAAGTTCCAGTACAGCCAGGGCTACACAGAGAAACCCTGTTTCAAAGAAACAAAACAACAACAAAAAGATACTATTAAGAGAATGAAAATATATAATATATAATAATAAATATATAATATAATTATATATTTGGAGAATATTGAAAGTAGATGTAAATACTTACCAGAAAACCAAATAAGAATAAAAACTGAGCAAACCTCTTGAATAAATAATTCAACAAATAAAATGCATATAAGGTAAATAGGTACATGAAAAAGTTCAATATTATCATCCTGTAGCAAAATGTAATTTAAATCTATAATGCTGTCCCATAGTTACTAGAATAACATAAAAAAAAACTTGACAATACTAAGAATTTAAAAATATTTGGAACAATTACAATATATTGCTCCAGGTAAAATGTTACAACCACTCAAGCAGTGATCTGGCCCTTCCCTGGAAGGTCAAAACCACATTTATCCTGTGATCTGTCAGTCTCATTTCTATGGAATTACTCTGGGAAATGAGAAATTTTACTTATAATATCTTTGTTCCAAATCTCCAACTGGAAATAACCCAGTGTCCCCCCAGAGATGACTGAGTAGCAAAGCCTGGTACAGGGTAAAGGCAAGAGAAAGGGCTGAAGCACACGTACGTGCAAGGGACTGGATGGTTCTTCAAGGCACCAGGCTCAGGGAAAGAAGCCGCTCTGGAAAGGTTACATCTTGAAGTCGCTAGGATGGCAGACTTGAAAAGTGACGAAGCAGTAGGGGTGTTGGTGGTGACGCAGGTAAGAGGAAGCAGCATCTTTGGGTTGGTGAAATTGTTCGGTATCCTGCGTGGCATTAGTTACAGAAAGGGGTATTTGTGCTAAAATTCACAGAAATGTACACCGCTTGTTAAGTTAAATAAGAAAATAACATTTGAGACATTTTAGTATTTACATTTCTGAGCCTCAGAGATTAGACTGACATCTCAAGATTCTTTTCATTCTGTTCTGTTTTTAATTAAAGATTACATTTACTTACTATTATTATTATTGCGTGTGTGTGTGTGTGTGTGAGAGAGAGAGAGAGAGAGAGGTCACAGAGTGCATATGGTGGTCAGAGGTGTGTGCGTGCATGTGTGTATATGTGTATATATGTATATGTGTGTGTGTATGATGTCACAGAGTGCATATGGAGGTCAGAGGTTATCGTGTGTGTGTGTGTGTGATGTCAAGAGTGCATATAGAGGTCAGAGGCTATCGTGTGTGTATGGGTGTGTGTGTGATGTCAAGAGTGCATATAGAGGTCAGAGGTTATCGTGTGTGTATGGGTGTGTGTGTGATGTCAAGAGTGCATATAGAGGTCAGAGGTTATTGGGTGGGTAGGTGAATGATGCCACAGAATGTATATGGAGGTCAGAGGTTATTGTGTGTGAGGTGGTGATATCACAGGGTGTACTTGGAGGTTAGCTCTCTGGTTTCACCATGTGGGTCCAGGGGACTAGACTCAGGAAAATATTGAAAGTAGATGTATATACAGAATATGTAACTGTCAATACTTACCAGAAAACCAAATAACAATAAAATCTGAGCAAACCTCTTGAATAAATAATTCAACAAATAAAATGCATATAAGGTAAATAGGTACATGAAAAAGTTCAGTATTATCATCCTGTAGAAAATGTAATTTAAATCTATAATGTTGTCCCTTAGTTACTAGAATACTGATGGCTTGGCAGCCAGAGCCTTTCTTTACTTGTTGATCCGTCTCAGTGGCCCTGTCTTAATGTTTATTAAGTATTTCCTTGGAACAACTCAGAGACGTGTCTAAACTTAGTTAATTGCTTATGATATTATGATTTTGGGGGCAAAACTCAGTTTTAATCCTAGAAAAGATAAGGGGTTATAGAAAAAAAGCCTTTTATTTTTTATCATTGGGACAATATTTTACTGTGCAAGGCAAGAAGCTGAGGGAGTGGGAGAGATGGTTCATTATATATCCCTTGCAGAGGATCTGAGTTCAGTTCCCAGGATTCACATCGGGCAGCTCACAGCCCCCAGCAAGTCGAGTTCCTGGGAACACAGCACCTTCCTCTGGTCTCCTTGAGCACTGCAGAGACACACAGGCATGGACAGAAATTTAAAAAAGAAAATAGATGTGAGAAATAATAAAGGATTATTCTAACCTTATTGGAATGCATTTGTGTTTCAGTCAGGATTGTCCCAGTTTTGGCCACAGAGTAGAGACCCAATCTTCTTCCCTACCCTGTGTACGACCCCCACCCAAAGGGTCTCTTGATAGCTGGGAGCTGTCACCAGTGCTTTCCTCTTCCCAGGCATGAAAGGGTTCAGCTTCCCCTCCAGCCAGTTCCCTCCAAGGACTCCCTTTAGGAGTTCCGTATGCACGGGCTGCTTTTCATGGTCCAGATGTTAGTCACGTGGTCATACCAATCAACAAAAGGAGATTAGGAAACTGAGATTCAGCTAGGCCCACTGCAACACCTGCTGCAGTCTGGGTTTTGTTATTCCGGGAGGAGGTGAAGTGGAAGCTGGTCATCCAGTTAGCAGTCTCCGCTCTGGCATGGCATGACACACTGGATCTCCCATAAGACAGAAATTTAATTTGATTTTGAGAAAAGATGGCAGGAAGGCAGTTTGTAATAATCCATAGGATAATTCATTTTCTAGGGCATTGCCTTATGAGCAAGCTTTGAGAAATAATGCAGCCTTAGTTAAAATCCCTTTGTGGCAAGGGTTGCCATTCTGAATGAGTGAATACCATCTCCAGCTTGCCAATACTCTAAGGATCTTATTTATTTAAAATTGTGTATGTGTACGCGTGCACGCGCCCGAGTGCATGCGTGCGTGTTTGTGCATGTGTATGTATGCATGTGCAAGTGAGTGAAGTGTCCCTGAAGGCTAGAAGAGGGTGTTAGATCCCCTGCTGCTGGAGTTACAGGTTGTTGTGAGTCATCTGACGTGGGCGCTGGGAATCGATCTCAGGTCCTCTGGAACAGCAGGAAGTTCTCTTAGACAGTGAACATCTGTCCAGCTCCAATTGCAAACACTTTAGAATACAATTAAAAAAATCTTTGACTCATTATTCTTCATGGCAGTGAAAACACTACATCTGGCACCATCATTGTGTGTTTGTCCAAATCTACAGACTGGACAAGAGTGATCATAATGTAAATCATGGACTCTGTAGGAATATAGTTCTGTTGGTTGTAACAAGTGTATCTTTTTTGGGAAGGGGGCAGGCATATTAATAACAAGGAAGGCTACGTATGTGTGGGAAACTTTTGTACTTTCTCTTGCAATTTTGTGACCCTAAAACTGCTGTAGGAAATGTGTATAAGTATTTTAAGTGCTTTCTGTTCCAGAAAGAGGTTTTACAAGGAATTACAAATTATAGCTCCTAACTGAGCATGGTGGTGCCTGTCTTTAATCCCAGCACTTGGGAGGCAGAGGCAGGGGGAGTTTCTGTGAGTTCAAGGCCATCCTGGTCTACAAAGCAAACTGAGAACAGCCAGGGCAACACAGAGAAACCTTTTCTGGAAACAAGACAAAACAACAACAATAACAAAACGAACCGCTATGTTTTGAAGATCAACGTGGTAACTGTCAGCCTGGAAGAGGAAGCAGGGCTACCTGATGGTGAGGGCAAAGGCTTGGGTGTCAACAGGGCTTTCCCAAACCAGGGTGAGCATAGGAACCCAGCGGTTTATCCGCTGACAGGCTTCTGTGCGCCTCAGACTCCTCTCTTGTTGCCTTGGCAGGGTGGGACACAGGCAGGTTGTCTTCAGATTGCCTTCCTCCGCACAACTCTCTGTTCTCACCAAGGGTTCCTCAGGTGCCTGATTATGCTATTTCCTGGAGCACATCCACGTTCGTTGCCTTGACTCTTCTCTTTCACCAGCTCCCCTCCTCTGGCCAGCTGTTATCGGTCGCCATGTTTGCTCTCCCATTCCGTGGTTGAGATGTCCCGGCTGTAGTTATGAGTCAAGCATGAAAACACACCCGCACTCATTTAGCATTTGAACACAGTGGTGGGAGGCCACGAGGAACCAGAGAACAGCAGAGTGAGGAGGGGGAAGGGGAGGTGGCTCTGCCACAGCCAGAAAAGTAATAGGAAAGCGAGATTTCACCTGTCACAGGTCCCACGAGCCAACTCCTGCAGAGGTGGCTGTGATTCCCGGCTGTGTCCCCTCATTCCCACCCCGACCCCTTTGCTACTCGAGCATGTGCCACTTGTCTCCAGTGACATGGCATTTCTTTGCCTCTTACCTTTTCATGCCCTGGAAACCCAGTTCCCACCCACATGGTAGACCAGAAGTCCACAGTGGACCAGGGAATTACTTACTCATCCTAGGAGCATCCCTCAGCCAGTGACTTCTGGGCATCTCCATATCAATGCCTCCAACACTAGCCCCCTGATGAGATCTCTTGGGCATGTACTGTACACAGGGTATCAGAGTTCCCTAGCAGGGTTAACTCCAGGCATCCACAGTGACCATTACCTTGACAACACAGCCCCACTTTCTTACTGACGACCCCTTTGCCCACGGAGAGTCCCATTTGCCCCAAATCCTGATCTTAGAGTCTTCCTCTGAGGGAGTAACTGGGACAGATCCATGCTGAGCATGCTGGGAGGAAGGCACATAGCACAGGCAAACAGACAAAAGGCAAGTCACTATGGTCAGTCTTGTTTTCTCACTCATTGTATTGTTTCTTACTAAAAGAAAAAAAAATACCCAGAAGAGGTCAGAAGGAAAGAATCTAAAAGTGCCAAAAGGCAAGTTTCTTAGCCTAATTAAATTGAGCAGAGCTTCCTTGAGCGGTGCAAGCAAATGTGACTCACGGATCAGGCCACTCCTGGAACGAGAGCATAGTGTGAGAGATGGAAGGAGGCATAGAAAACAATTCACTTACTTACAGTTTAGTGACCAGCGAGCTAACTCACCGCAATGGGGGCTGCTCATCGTGAGGCTCCCGTTAAATCCTGTACTGGTTTAGTCTATTTAGCTCAGTGGAGGTGCCCAGTTCCAATCCATGGCCCCCTGCATAATGCTTTGCCAGAAGGGGAGGCTTTCTGCTCCAAAAAGGCATCCAAAGTGTTAAAAAAAAACAAAACAAAAACAGTGAGCACAAGGGAAGGGCAAAACAGCATTAAAAAAATAAGTCATCATGATAGTTATATCATAGCAATATGAAGCCAATCATCTTATAGCACATGGCTTCTCATGTGGCCCCTGATGGGTCAGCGGTTATAGAGTTTCTGATAGAATTGCTCCTGTTTCTGAGTCCTTGCTCTTGGCCTGGCCCAATGTCCACTGGCCTGTGCGGTTACTCAGGTGCAGGCTGTTGGTGGTGGTGCGTTGCTGGGATCACTGCAATAACTGCCGGTTTCCTGGTGGAAGAGCTGGCTTCTGGCTCATTTCTCTTCCTTGTTACTGCCAGAAAGATTGGTTTAAAATGCAAACCAAATTATGATGGAAATATTTTAGTAACAGTGATTCTTTAAACAAGGAATGTCCCAGAGCTCATGCCTAAACTTTTCTTTTTCTTTTATATTTTCTGCTTTAGCTTCTGTTTTTCTGAATTCAAAGTTTGAATATTGGAGTTACTTACATACTCCTATTTCTTGTAATGAGTGGAGTGTGTGTGAGTGTGAGTGTGTGTGCGTGTGCGTGTGTGAACAAGATCAGCAGAAGGGATTCCCTTCTTGTAATCCAGCTCACCTTTGATACCAGGCACCACCCCTACCATGCTGCCGCCATTCTTAGTGGAGTTTCACGGTTAGATAATTTTTTTCTTTTTTTTCCTTCCTCCTTCCTTTCCCTCCCTCCCTCTTTCCCTCCTCCTTCCTTCATTTTTTTCTCTGAGAGAGGGTCTACTGTGTAACACTGGCTGGCCTGGAACTGCCTATGTAGAACAGGCTAGCCCCAAACTCACAGAGACTTGCCTGTCTCAGTCTCCTGAGTGTTGATATTAAAGGTCATTTTAAAACTTTTAAATTTTCTTACTTTTAATCCTGTGTCTTTTTTTTAAAGATTTATTTATTTATTATGTATACAACCTTCTGCCTCTATGTATGCCTGCACGCCAGAAGAGGGTGCCAGATCTCATTACCAATGGTTGTGAGCTACCATGTGGTTGCTGGGAATCGAACTCAGGACCTCTGGAAGAGCAGCTAGTGCTCTTAACCACTGAGCCATCTCTCCAGCCCTAATCCTGTGTCTTAAAATGTCTATTCAGAATATCTTGAGAGCCCTGTGTTGAAGTGGGAGAAACTGATGAGAAACATAAAAAAGAATGTTCTCTAAATTATCTGTAAGATGATATCACAGAACCAGTCAGTTCGGTTATGAATTATCACTTTTTATACGGAATGCCAAGGTATATCTGATGTTTCTAAATCCAAGGCTGTGATACACAGTTGTGTGTCTGGTTTTCTGAGTGTAGAGAGCCCCTGCCCATCTGCCCTGCCACATTTTCTGGTGGGGGGAGAGCTGATAATGGGGCTCCTGAAACCCGCCCCCCCCCGTCTATCATTTGGGAACAAGCACAAAGCCCTTCAAAAATAAACCAGCTGCTTATTACTTTTTTCTATTTTTCCTTAATGTCAGAAATAAGCTGTGCTGGTTTGAAGTAGAATGGCCCCCATAGGGAGTGGCACGGTTAGGAGGTGTGGCCTTGTGGGAGGAAGCGCGTCACTGCAGGGGGCAGGCTTTGAGGTCCTATCTGCTCAGGCTTCTCTTAGTGCAGCAGTCAGTCGGCTTTCTGTTGCCTGCAATATGGATCACTCTCAATTCCAGCACCATGTCCGTCTGTCTGCCTACACGCTCCCTATCAGGATAATGGACTGAACCTCTGAAACTGTGAGTCACCCTAATTAAGTGTTCTCCTTTCTAAGAGTTGCCATGGTCATGGTGTCTCTCCACAGTGACAGAACCCCTACCTAAGACACAAGCATTCCGGCATTAGGTCAGGAAAACAGTTTTAATCTACTTTTGCTATTTTAAAATATAGTATAAAAATCATTCTCTATTTGGTGTGTTTGATCTCAAAGCACATCCATAGCACATGTTAGTGTTGAAGTACTGGAGCAGAAGCCACCTCTTTCCTTGCACGAGTAGCTGAGGCACACAGAAATGCTTATGTTGCCTATTAAAGGGAGGACAACTTTCATTTAAAAGAAATGTTATTTGGGCTGGAGTGATGGCTCAGTGGTTAAGGGTACTTGTTTCTCTTGCAAACAACTTGAGTTGGATTCCCAATGCCCAAATGGCAGCTCAAAACTATTTTTAACTCCAGTTCCAGGTGATGGATGCCCTCTTTTGGCCTCTGTGGGAAGATACATGCAGGTAAAACATATATGATTAAAAAACTATAAAAAATAAGAAAAAGAAATATTATTCAAGATTGTCTTACAAAATGAAATTTATAATATAATCCATAGTGAACTTTTAAAACTATATTAAACTCAAAGCTTTCATCATTGCAAACCATAGATAAATGACATTAGAAATTTCAAATCCCCAAAGAGCACCATGGGTTTGTTAGTTATTTCTCTGTGGAAGGATTGTAGAAATATATTTTGACCCCTTTGTGTGACACACAAACATCTCTGAGACCCAGCTCAAAGCCTGCTCATTTAGCAGTGCACCTTTTAATAAATCATTTCATTATCATGTTCTAACTGACTGGTTAGTTCTCTGTTACCTCCATCAAACTGTGAATTCCGTGTAATGCAACTTTTATCTAATTTGTATCCATTCAGCATAGTGCCTGGAGCAACAACAACAAAATGGCTCCTATAAATGTTTAAAAACTGTGACTCCCCATCCCAAACCAGACCTAATTATAGCCAATATATTCTAGGTAAAATGTTATTAAAAGTAAAAAATAAATTTTGGAAAAGATAACCCTCTCCTGTGTCTAACGTGAAAGTTGCTGTTACTTAAAGGGGTGCCCCCAGATCACTACAGCTGTCTGGAGTGTGGCCCTAAGGGAACTTGGCTACCTGGCTGGGCATCGAACTGCCTACCTTAACTCAGCCCAGCTGCACTATCTTGCCAGGTGGGTCTCAGGCTGGTCCTTTGGGCGTCCACAATCACTTTTGGTTGCCTTTGCAGAGGGCTTTATTATTAGAATTAGTAAGATTAAATTGGGAAAGGAAGAGGCGTCAGGCTATTGCCTAATGACACAGTCTCAGTGCCTCCCAAGGAAGAAGACACTTGGGGAGATGATCTGTGCCCATCCACTCAAGGTCACGCTTGTTTTAACTTCAGAAAAATTCCGAGACAAGTAGCAGCCTGTTCTCTCTTTCTGGCTTGAGAATAAAAGTTCTGACCCCGTCCCCCAACCTTCTTCTTTGGGTAGCTCAGGACTGGCGGCTCTGTGGAATCCCCTCTTCTTGTCTGACCAATAGCCCAGTGTTGTAGAATATTACTTCAATTGTGCAAAGATGTGCTGCACTTGTTTGTGCCGCCTTTGTTTAATTAGATAAAGATGTGTTGCATTGGTTTCACCTTGCCTGCCTAATAAGGCACCTGACGGCCAATAGCTAGGCAGGAGGAAGGACAGGCAGAGCTGAAGAGCAGAGAGAATAAATAAAAGGAGTCCAGAGCGAAGAAGAACTAGAGAAGAGCATGAGGAAGAAAGAGAGGGACACGCCCGGGGCCAGAAATCGGGCAACTGCCAACCAGATGTGAGAAGCAGCAAAAGTAATATACAGAAGGAAAGAAAGGTAAAAAGCCCTGAGGCAAAACATAGATAAAGAGAAACAGGTTAAGTTATAAGAACTAGCAAGTAATGAGCCTAAGCTAGGGCTGAGCTTCATAACTAATTTTAAAGAAGTCTCAGTGTCATGATTTGGGAACTTCTTGGTGGTCCTGAAGAAAAAGCCTGCTACAGCCTAGTATCTGAGTGTTCTGCAGATGAGCTCCGCATGGTTTAGACCTATCTGAGAAAAACCCAAGGTAAGAGAAAATAAAAAGATGGTTTTTTTTTTTTTTTTGAGACAGGGTTTTTCTGTGTAGCCCTGGCTTTGCTAGAACTCACTTTATAGACCAGGCTGGCCTCGAACTCACAACCTGCCTGCCTCTGCCTCCCAAGTGCTGGGATTAAAGGTGTGCACCACCATTGCCTGGTTAAAAGATGGGTTTTTAATGGATCCATTTTCCTGTTCTGATCGAAAGAGCTGCAGCATGCCCACGGGCATCAACAGGTGCTCCTCCAGGGTGTGTGTTGAGACAGGTTACCCCAAATGCCTACTGAGAGAATTTAATTATTTAACTCAACTCCAGGCAATTTGGATGAAAGCAATTTGAACAAAATGTAAGTTGGTCAATAAGGGAACTTGGGTTAAAAATTAATGCTCTTTCCTGCCTTTGCTCAGTCATTTTAAATCATTTTAGCAGATGATTTTGTGCACTGAGTTGGCACTTTTTTATATCTCCTGAATTTTAAAAACACAGTGAAAAATTTTCCCCTTTTATTTTGATACTTTAAATTTGAAACGAATTTCCAAGAAGTTACTCCAGCTCTGCCCTGTGTGTGATGATGGGAAACTGGAAATATCCTAAATGCTTAGCTAGAGAGAATTATTGAAACAGTCCCACGCCCAACCATAGGTGGCTCCTCGCACTGATACTGTGTTTCAAAGAAGTATGAGAATTCAGCTATTCCTCCAAATACTTTGTTTCCTTTTTAAAATTTGACTGAAAGTCTTGCTGCTCTAAAGTTGTAATCTTTCTAGCTCAACTTCTTTAGTGGTGAGATTTCAGGTGTGTGTTACCATTCTTCATATATATCTATATATATCATATGTAATTTAATAGTTTTTTGAGTTTCATACATGAGTACCACATGTTCATAACTCCTTCCTCTTCTTCTCCTCCTCCTTCCAATTCATAATATCTTCTTTAATTATTATCGTTACATGTATATACATGTATGTGTACATATTTGTATCCACACATGTATATAGAACCTACTGAGTTCATTTAGCTTTGCTTATATGTATATGTGTCTAGGGCTGGCCAACTGGGATTAGACTACCTAAGTGGAAGTCATCCCTAGAGGAGACTGATTTTTCTCCTCTACTCCTCCCAGTTCTTCCCTTCCTCCTCTTCCATCTGGATCCACTCCCTTTCTGTCTCTCTTTAGAAGAACAGGTTTCTAAGATATAAAACTAAAATATAACAAAATAAAACAGAAGGCAAGACAGAAGCTATCACACTGATGTTGGACAGGACAAACCAACAGAAGGAAAAGATCCTGGGAGAAAGCACAAGAATCAGAGGCCCACTCATTCCCACACTCAGAAATCCCACGAAAACACTCACCTGGAAGCCATAGAACATACTCAGAGGACCTGGTTCAGATTCATGAGGGCCCTGTACATTTGGCTTCAGTCCCTGTGAGCTCATACAAGCTTCACTCATGTTGATTTAGAAGGCCTTGTGTTCTTGGTGTCCTCTGTTCCCTTTGACTCTTACACTCTTTCTGCCTCTTCTTTGATGGAGTTCCCTGTGTTCTGAGGGGATGGATTTGATGGAGATACCCCGTTTAGGGCTGAGAGTTCTAAAGTCTCTCAGTCTATGCATAATGTCTGGCTGTGGGTCTCTGTATTGTTCCCATATGCTGCAGGAGGAAGCTTCTCTGATGATGGCTGAATCAGGCACTGATCTATGAGTATAGCAGAGTATCCTTAGGGGTCATTTCATCACTACTTTTCCCCCTTTTTATTAGATCAGTAGTATTTGGGTTCACCCTAGGTCTCTGGCCTATCTAGTCTCTTGTTCTTGGACCCAAGCAGCATCAGGTATGGGTTCCATCTCATAGAGTGGGCCTCTGACGATGAGTTATTGCTTACCTACTCTCAGATTTGTTCACCCTCACACTAGCATAGCTTGCAGGTAGAACACCGTTGTAGATCTGAGGACTTGTGGCTGCCTCCGTGTTTACATCTCTCTTTTGGTAACATGTAGAGAGTACCTTCCTGTATCACAGACGCTAGGATCTAGGCGTGAAGGCTCTGTGGAGGCACCAGATCAACATTTTCATGTTTAATGAATTGTGTAGGTGTTTTCTTCAGCAATGGGGCTTTTCTGTCAGTTTGCAGAGAGCAACCTATTTTGGCAATGCCTGGGTTGTTTGGGGATTCCCATCATACTCCTTTGGCCAACAACTCAATTAGATAGAATGTGCTCCCAGTATTGGAAGACACCTTTGGTGACAAGAGATGGCCAGTTAGAACTCTGTCTCCTCCATTATTTGGCTATTTCATTTAGATAACCTTCATCTATGTATGTATTTTAGGAAGTTTCTACTGTGTTAGGTTACCGTATTACCCTTCAAATGGCCCTTAGTTTTAGCTGTGTCTCCCTCTATTCCCTCCCTTAACTTCCTCTCCTCTCCCCAAATTGATCCTTCCATACTAACCCCCACCATTCATCCATAATTATCTGTCTTATTTCCCTTTCCTGACAAGATCTATCTGTTCCCTCTAGTCTCTACTCTATACCCACCCTCTGTGGCTCTATGGGCTGTTGCTTGGTTATCGTTGACTTCATAGCTAATATCCACATATGAGAAAACAGATATCCTATTTGTCTTTCTGGGTCTGTGATACCTCACTCAGGATGATGTTTTTCTAGTTCCGTCTATTTGCCTGCAAATTTCATGGTGTCTTTTTTTTTTTTTTAAAGAGCTGGGTAATACTCCATTGTGCAAATGTACCACATTTTCTTTATCCCTTCTTTTGTTGAGAGACATCTAGTATGTTTCCAATTTCTGGCTATTATAAATAGAGCAGCAATGAATATGGTTGAGCAAGTGTTCTTGTGGTAGGATGGAGCATCCTTTGGGTATATGCCCAGGAATGGTATAGATCTTGAGGTAGATTGTTTCCCATCTTCCTGAGGAGCCACCACACTGATTTCCATAGTGGCTGTACAAGTTTGCGTTCCCACCAGCAACGGATGAGTGCTCTTCTTAACTCCACATCCTCATGTCACTTGTTTTGTTGATCTTAGCCACTCTGACAGGTGTAAAATGAAATATCAAATTTGCTTTGATTTGCGTTTCCCTGATGGCATGCAAAGATGTTGAGCATGTCTTTTAAAGTTTCTCGGTCATTTGAGTTTCCTCTATTAATAATTCTGTTTAGATCTGCACCCCCATTTTAAAATTGGGTTGTTTGTTTTCTTGATATCTAGTTCTTTGAGTTCTTTATATATTTTGGATATTAGTCTTCTGTTGGATGCTTAGTTGGTAAAAATTCTTTCCCATTTTGTAGGCTGCTGCTTTACTCAAATGATGGCAGCCTCTGCCTTATTAAAACTTTTCAGTTTCATGAGGTCCCATTTAACAATTGTTGATCTTAGTGCCCATGCTAATGGTGTTCTGTTTGAAAGGTTTTTCCTATGCCAATGAGTTCAAAGCTATTCCCCATTTTTTTTTCCATTAGGTTCAGTGTATCTGGTTTTATGTTGAAGTCTTTGATCCATTTGGAGTTGAGTTTTGTGCAGGGTGACAAATATGGATCTATTTGCATTCTTCTACATGAAGACATCCAGTTTAACCAGCACCAGTTTTTGAAGATGCTATCTTTTTTCCAGTATGTATTTTGTTTTCATTTAAAAATCAGGTGTCCATAGTTGTGGGGATTTATGTCTGGGCCTTCAATACCATTAGTCAATGTGTCTGTTTTTGTGCTAACACAATGTTTTATTTGTATTACTATAGCTCTGTAGTACAACTTGAAATTGGGAATAGTGATACCTCCAGAGGTTCTTTTATTATTCAGGGTTGTTTTAGCTAATCTGGGTTTTTCATATTTCCATATGAAGCTGAACATTTTTTTTAAGATTTGTGAGTAATTCTGTTGGAATTTTGATGGGGATTGCCTTGAATCTGTAGATCGCTTGTGGTAGGATGGCCATTTTTACTATATTAATCCTACATCCATGACTATGGGATATCTTTCTACCTTCTAATATCTTTAACTTCTTTCTTCAATAATTTGGAAGTTATTGTCATATAAGTCTTTCATTTGCTTGGTTAGAGTTACCTCAAGATTTCTTATATTTTTGAGGCTAGTATGAAAGGTGTTGTTTCCCAAATTTTCTCAGTCTGTCATTTGTACATAGGAAGGCTATTGATTTTTGTGTACTAATTTTGTATCCTGATACTTTACTGAAAGTGTTCATCAGTTGTAGGAGTTCCCTGGTGGAATTTTTAGGGTCACTGATATATACTGCCATATTATTTGCAAATAAAGATACTTTGACTTCTCCCTTTTCCTTTGTATCCCCTTGATCTCCTTCAGTTGTCTTATTGCTCTGGCTAAGACTTCAAGTACTGTATTGAATAGATATGGAAAGAGTGGACAATCTTGTCTTGTTCCTGATTTTAGTTGAATTGCTTTGAGTTTCTGTTTAATTTGATGTTGGCTATGGGCCTGCTGTAAATGGCTTTTATTATGTTGAGGCATATCCCTTGTATTCCTAATCTCTCCAGTATTTTTTTATCATGAAAGGTCTTTTTATGTCAAGGCAGTTTTTGCATCTAATGAGATGGTCATGTGTTTTTCATTGTTGTTTGTTTACATGGTGGATTACATTTATCAATTTACCTATGTTGAACCATCTCTGAATGTCTCAAATGAAGCCCACTTGATCATGGTGGATCTGAAGTACTCTTGGATGGTTTACAAGTATTTTACTGAGTATTTTTACGTCTATGTTCATAAAAGAAATTGGCCTGTAATCTTGTTTCTTTCTTGTGTCTTTATGGGTTTGGGGAGCAGGGTGACTGCAGCATCATAAAACAAATTGGGTGGTGTTCCTTCTGATTCTGTTTTGTGAAATAATTTGAGGAGTATTGGCATTAACTATTTTTTGAAAGTCTAATAGAATTATGCACTAAAACCATTTGGTTCTTGACCTTTTTTTGTTTTGGAGACTTTTAATGACTGCTTTTATTCAACTAGGGGTTATAGGTCTATTCAGACTGCTTTTAATGACAGCTTCTATTTCAGTAGGAGCTATAGGTCTATTCAAATTGCTTATATGATCCTGATTTAACTCTGGTAAATGGTATGTATTGAGAAAATTGTCCATTTATTTCAGATTTTCCAATTTGGTAGAATACAGGTTTATAAAGTATAGCCTTATGCTTCTCTAGAGTTCCTCAGTGTTTGCTGTCATGTCCCCCTTTTCTTCCTGAGTTTGTTAATTTGAATATTAGTTAGTTTAGATAGTTTAGACTGTTTTTTTTTCTCAAAGAACCAACTATTTTTTTAATTAATTTTTTTCAATTTTATTGATTTGGGTTCCGTCTTAGTTTGATTAATTCTTGCCATCAACTCTTTTTGGGAGTGATTTCTTCTTTTTGTTCTAGAGCTTTCAGTTGTGCTGTTAAGTTACCAGTGTGAGATCTCTCCAGGTTTTGTTTTTTTTTTTTTTTTTTTTTTTAATGGAGGCATTTAGTGCTATGAACTTGCCTCTTAGAACAGCTTTCATTGTGTTCCATACATCTGGGTATGTCGTGTATTCATTTTCCTCCAATTCTGGAAAGCCTTTGATCTCATTCTTGACCCAGTTTTCATTTGCTAGAGAGTTGTTCAGTTTTCGGTAGTTTGTAAGCTTTCTGCTGTTTCTGCTGTTGTTGATATCCAGCTCTAATCTGTGGTAGTCAGATAGGTTGCTGGGTGTTATATTGATTTTCTTGTATCTGTTGAGACCTGCTTTGTGTCCTAGTATGTGATCAGTTTTGGACAATTCCATGAGGTGCTAAGAAGAAGTTATATTCTTTTGTGTTTGGGTGCAATGTTTGTGATGTCAGTTAACTCTAGAATTTCTCTGTTTAGTTTTTGTCTGGATGGCCAGTCTATTGGTGAGAGTGAAGTCTTTCACTATCAGCATGTGAGGATCAATTTGTGATTTAAGCTGTAGTTGTGTTTCTTTTACAACTTGGGGCATAGATGTTAAGGATTACAAGGTCCTCTTGATGGGTTCTTCCTTTAATTAGTATGTAGTGTCTTTCTCTTTCCTTTCTGAATAGTTTTGGTTTGAAGTTTATTTTTGCCAGATTTTAAAATGGCTATGCCAGCTTTGCTTTTTAGGTCCATTTGCTTGGAATACCCTTTTCCATTTTTTTACACTAAGGTGATGTCTATCCTTGATGTTAAGGTACGTTTCTTAGATGCAGCAGAAGGGTGGATCCTGATTTCATATCTGTATGTTAATCTGTCACTTTTTATTGGGGAATTGAGACCACTGATGTTGAGAGATATCAGTGACCAACGATTGTTGATTCCTGTTATATTGTTGTTGGTGGTGGTGGTGGTGGTGTTGGTGGTGTGTATGTTTCCCTTCTTTGACTTTGATGGTCTGGAATTATTTTTTTCCATGCATTTCCTTGGATGTAGTTAGCCTCATTAGGTTGGAATTTTCCTTCTAGCATTTTCTATAGGGCTGAATTTGTAAATAGATATGCTTAAATTTGCTTTTGTCATGGAATGTCTTTTCTCCATCTATGGTGATTGAAAGTTTTGCTGGGCATAGTATTATGGGCTGGCATCTGTGGTCTCTTAAAGTCTACAGTACATCTGTCCAGGCCTTTCTGGCTGTTAGAGTTTCCATTGAAAAGTCAGGTGTAGTTCTAACAGGTCTGGCTTTATATGTTGCTTGGTGCTTTTTCCTTGCAACTTTGAATGTTCTGTCTTTGTTCTGTACAGTTAGTGTTTGGTTATCATGTGCCAAAGGGACTTTCTATTCTAGTCCAGTCTATTTCATGTTCTTCGTGCTCCTTGTACCTTGATAAGCACATCATTCTTTAGGTTAGGGAAATTTTCTTCTATGATTTTGTTGAAAATATATTCTGTGCCTTTGACCTGGGTTTCATCTCTTTCCTCAGTTTCTATTATTCTTAGACTTGTCTTTTCATAGTGTTCCAGATTTCTTGGATGTTTTGTACCAGGTATTTTTTTTTATATTTAGCATTATCTTTTACTGATGTACTCATTTCTGCTATCATGTCGTTAACACCTGAGAGTCTCTCTTCTATCTCTTGTATTTTGTTAGTGAAATTTGCCTTTGTGGTTCCTGTTTGAGTTCCTAAGTTTTTCGTTTCCAAATTTATCTTAGTTTGGGTTTTCTTTATTGGTTCTATTTCCACTTTCACATCTTAAATTGTTTCGTTCCATCTCATTCCACTGTTTTTTGTGTTTTCATAGATTTCTTTAAGGGATTTACTTGTTTTTTCCTTACGGACTTCTGTTATATTCATAAAGGCTGCTTTAAGGTCATTTTCCTGTGCTTCCGCTATGTTGGAGTACTCAGAACCTGCTGTGGTAGGGTGGCTGGCTCTAGTGGAGACTTATTGTCTTGGCTATTATTGATCTTTTTTTTTTCCCCTGGCATCTAAGTGTCTGGGAGTGAAAAGACTGGAATTCTAGGTGCTGATTTCTGTCTTGTCTTTGTTGGGTAAGTGTTTTGTGCCTTGGCTTCTGTTTCTTCTCTGGTTCTTAGGAGAATGGGGTGGTTGTATTTTGCCTGGTAGGAAATTTCTTCTATGGATGTGATGGGTCCTGATGGGTGTGGCTACTAGGGATTCCAGGTAAAATGTGTTTCTGCTTCCTTGGCAGGAGTAGCCTGTGTCACCTTATAGATCTTCCATGTTCCAGTCAGATTATCCATCTTACCCGTCTCTGGGGACGTCCACCCCTTGTCTCCTACTCCAGCAGGCATTTTTCTCAAAGACCAGTCAACTTTTGAAGGGTATAACTTCATGGCATTGGCTTGTTACCTTTGTGAATGCCCTCCCTCTGCTTCCATTGGGTGATCCTGCTGACGAGGGAGCCACACCTCTGCAGGTGAGAACTCTGTCATGCAGTCATAGCACCAGAAAATGTATAGGTTCATGCCCTGTGGGTGAACCTTCCAACCACAATAGGAATATGCAGACATATCTTCAGTTTCCTCTGGGGGAGAGATGCCCTGAGATGCTGTCTCCAGTACCCCTGGGAAGGCTAGCCTTTGAGTCTGAGCCGGCAGCTATACTTGATGTCTTTCCATTTCGGCTTCACCCTGCTTTTCCTGCCCTCCTCCTTCCTGGGGATTGTACTCCTTAATAAAGAGCAGCACATAAGTCCTTGCCTGCTTCCGGGGAGCTCAGGCTGGGACAGGTGTGAAACCTGCCTCACATTTACCAAGTATGAAACTGTGGGTTCTGTGTCACATTTGCCTTTCAAATCAGCTTGAATGTCACATCGTGCTGAAGCCCTGACAGCTGGAGCTGATGGTGGGTGCTTCCCTGCTTCACATCTACAAGGGCTCCCCTGCATGTTGCGAGAAGGTAGAATTAGAGATGTTCAGGTCCCATCTTGATGTGGCGGTGGCGGTCTGTGATTCCAGGATCCTGGCCCCAGTGGAGGAAGGGAGACAGCTTCTGCAAAGGGGGTTGTGTTAAAATGATGGTAACTGGCAAAACAGGCATTGTTGCTATAGTCACTGCCAAAATGAAAACCAATCCGCACATGCTTGTCCAATAGAGATAGATGACTTAGCCTATAAGGGCTGAATTAAAAGGCCATGAGATGGCTCAGTGAGTAACTGCATTTGTCCCCCAAATCTGATGCGATGGCCAGCTGCGAGTTCAAACACTGAAACCTTCGGTGGAAGGCAAGAACAGACTCCTGAGGGTTGTCTCCTGACCACACACACACACACACACACACACACTGTGGTACACCTGTTCCCTGACTCTCTTGCACAGGAAATGATAACCTTTAAAAAATAGACATTGCAACTATGCGATGCCTGCCAATGCAATGAAGCTGCACTATTGGCTGAAACCCCCAAACTGCTTGACTGCCATTGCAAAGCTGGACACCGTCACATAGTTGCTGTGATTTTGCATCTTTATTCTCTCCAGAACCCACCTGAGGGCCAACGAGATGGCTTCCTGGGTAAAGGTGCATGCTGCTAAGCCTGACAACCCGAGTTTGATCCCTGTGACTTTCATGGTGGAAACTAAGAAGTGATTCCCACAATTTAGCCTCTGACCTCTACACATACTCCATGGCATGGGCACACACACAAATACACATATGTGCACGTGGATACACACACACACACACACACACACACACACACACACACACACACACAAATGTAAAACAAAACCCAAAACCTCGCATGCAGTTTAGTTACAATTGTTAAGGACTTGGCCCTTTAAGAGAAGATTCTGTGAGGGCTTAGTCTTGTGGGCAGGATTGCTGTCATTGTAAAGGGTGGATTGAACTCCTCTTGGCTCTCATTTTCTCATATTAATACAGAGTAAGGCTCTTTTCAACAACCAATTATTCAATGTTAGACTTTTCAACCCCCAGGACCATGAGCCAACACATTTCTGTTTATTCTAACTCTCCCAGTCTCCAACGGTCTGTCATACACAGGATGAACTAGGACAACAGTTTGTCAAAGCACTGAGCCTCTGGACTCCAGGCTTATCTCTCCCTGTCCAAACAACAACTACACAGTGACTAACCCTGTGTGACTTGGAAGCAAAAGCATCTCTACTCAACTCTTTTTTCCATTTCTTCCTTCCATTCCTGGGCCATTTGCAACTAAGCTGAAGAAATCTGAGCAGAATCGGGATAACGAATCTGAGCCTGGTTTGCCTCCTGTCTGTTCTTGCAAATGTGGAGGGAAGCACTTCTGGCCAAACTCCTGCCTTCTTGCCACAGGACACACTAACGCTGCAAAAATGTATCAAAGAACTGATTCTCCAAAGGCCCATGGCACTCAACTGCTGTTATAACCTGAAGCTGGCAAGTCCCTCTGGAGCCCCGGAACAGGGCATCTGGAGGAAGACCATGTGCAGCCAGAGATGCCAGTAGGCAGTGAAGGCAGAAGCTTCCCAGGTCCTTGAGTCTCCCAGGGCAGCATCCCAGGGAAGTCCATTCTGAGAAGTGGCTGAGGATGGTAGGTAATTGGGCCTTACAAGGTGTCGTATTCCTTCTTCGGCTCGCAGAGGCTTGCATCTCTGAGGCTGAACGTAGCAATAGGGGTGAGTACTAGAGAAAGCTGATCAGCTGCTTCACAGTTCTCTGGGGTTTGCCCTAGCAGTGGGGTTCCAGGGCATGTGGACAGAAACAGAACCACACAGCAATGCTCCTGACCCTGAGATCTGTCCCCACAGCCCAGGCCTACAGCTCATGTGCTATAGAGGGTCAGGGGCTATGCAGAGTAGTTCAGGGTAGGGTGAAAGGTTGATTCCAGACTCCAGGATCTGAGAACAAAGAGGGAATGGGGGGGGATTCCCAAACCAGAGCATTTTCTTTAGAATCTTCTACTCACAAACAAAGAGAACATAGGGCAACAGAGATTCTACATATGCAGGTGACAGAAAATTTCCTCATTTCTTGTCCCTGGGTGACTCCATGTTTTTTCTTCTTGCCTCTGATTCTTACCTCTCTTCATACTGTGTTCTGGGGATTCCCAGTACAGGGCTGTCAGCTCTTTAATCCCTGCCCCCCTTTTAGAAAGTAAGCCCTGAGAAGCCTCTGCCTTCGTACCATCTTTGTGGATTCCCTACATTCCGTTTTCACTCTGGCTTCAGGAATTTTCCATATAGCTGTTCTCATTACACACTCATTACCTTGGTATCACCAATGCACCTGGAACCTTGGCATCAGTTCCTTAACACTTGCCTTGTAAATTTCCACCCGAATGCAGCCTTCAAGTTCAGGAGGCCTCCTCCCTCCCTTCTCTTTTTCCTTGTGCCCATGTCAGTCCCCCCACAGAGTTATTTGCTGTGCTCGTTTTGTGCTTAGTGACTTAGGAACCTGGGTGACTAATAAACTAAGGGCTTTTATTTGTCTTGCAGTTCTAGAGGCTGGCAGGTCACAGTCAATGGGCTGTTGGAGGAGTTAGTTAGTTCCCGGCCGCTTAGCCCTGAAATAATCACACAGAAACTATATTATTTAAATCACTGCTTGGCCCATTAGCTCTCACTTCTTATTGGCTAACTCTTAGATCTTAATTTAATCCACCTCCATTAATCTGTGTATCGTCACGAGGCTGTGGCCTACCAGCAAAGTTTCAGTGCATCTGTCTCCAGTGGCAGCTCCATGGCTTCTCCCTGACTCCACCCTTCTTTCTCCCAGCATTCAGTTTAGTTTTCCCTGCCTAACTAAGTTTTGTCCTGCTATAGGTCCAAAGCAGTTTCTTTATTCGTTAATGGTAATCACAGCATACAGAGGAAAATCCCACATCAATGGGCTATACTGTGTGTGTATATATACATATATATATATGTACACATACACATACATACATACATATATGTTTTACTATTTCTAATTAACTGGATCCCAGGGAGCTAGAATTACAGATGGTGGTGAACCACTAGATGTGGGTTCTGGGGTCCAAACTTTGTCCCTTGGAATAGCAGAAAGTGCTCTTAATAGTTGAGCCATCTATCCAGCCTGAGGTGAACCTTCTTGTTGCAACATAACATGATGGAAGTCAGAGAGGGAGGGAAGGGGAGAAGAGAGGGAGACAACAGAGACGGGGAGAGAGGAAGGTAGAGAAGAAGGGGAGAAAGGAGGGAGAGAAGAAGATAAAGGAGAGAGAGGGAGGGAGAGTGATTTGACATTTTCAAGCCTGCTATAGTCAGCATCTGCCTATTCACTGCTCAGGACCAAAGCACCCATGAGGCCCCACTTGAGCCCAAATCTGGGAATTCACCGAGAATGGAATTTCTAGCACCTGCTTTTGGGGGTGCCAAGAGACAACAGCCATCAAATAACACAGAGCTGCTTCGTGGGGTTCTACGTGCCTCTCTTCCCCAGCTCCATGCACACCTTCCTCTCTGCTGTCTTCCCTTTAGCATCCTTCCCTGTGTCCCATCTCCTGCCCTCATCCAAACCTCCACCAGCTACTTCCAGCTCAGGGAATCAGCCTCCCCTCCTAGGCTGGTTCACTTGGCTAGAGGCCAGGGCAGCCACCACATAGGATCCTGGCTCTGGATCAGCTAGGTTTTGTCCTGTCTAGTTCCAGGTGAACACAGTGGCAGCCATTTCGCCTTAGCCCTCGTGCCTGTTCCTCTGGAAGTTGGAAAAGGAGAAGTTTCTCACACCTCTGTCCACAAGCTGGATAAAGGAATGGATGAAGGGACTGGGATAGCTGTCTTGTAGGTAGATCACCCTCCCTGAGGGGTACCTTCCTGGGCTGTGGTTTAGGTTCCCAGTTCCACAAAGAGGAGGGCCCAGCAGCTGTTTTCTGTCCTAGGAGTCCACCATGCATATTGGGTGTTTCCAACTCGTGGATACCCTGGTCTCTGACCACACTTTTTGTCTGGAAGTCCCAGGCTGCCGTGGCTTTGAGGATTTTTGTATCTAATACTCTAGTTTAGCAGTTTTCAATGTGTGGGGTATGACCTCTCTGGGGGATGAACAACCCTTTCAGAGGGGTCACATATCAGATATTTAGCCTATAAGACATTTACGTTACAATTCATAACAGTAGCAACATTACAGTTATGAAATATCAACAAAATAATTTGATGGTTGGGGGTCACCACAACATGAGGAACCGCATTAAAGGGAGGTTGAGGACCACTGCTGTAGTTGGATAGAACCTTACCAAGTTAAGGAGGGAATGTGTGAAAAAAAAAACACAGCCTTATTTTTTCCTGCTTCCTCCCCTTTTCTTCCCTTCCTTCTCTTCCCCATTTTATTTTTTCCATTCCTCTTTCTCTTTGTTTTTATTGCAGTAAAATCAATATGGTCAAATCTATCACTTTCACCATGGGCAAGTACACAGTTTGGGGACAATATGTGTATTCACCTTGCATACTCCTATCCACATCTAGAACTCTTCCTTCCTCCAAACTGAGACTGCATCCATTAAGCACTAACCCTGCTCCCTTCCTCCATCCTCAGGTGATCCCACCTCCACTTCCATCTCTAAGTTATCCTTTTGTGTCAGGTGTATTTTGGGTAACACTGTGCGTTCCAGGTTCACTGATGTCACATTTCAGGTTTCTGTCCCTTTTTATGGTGGAATAATATTGCATTGTATCTAGACCACAGTTGATATGTTCAGCTGTGGGTTGGCACATGTGACAACTGCTGGATATGGGCACACATGTTTGTAAATCTGATTTGGGGATAGCGCCTTAATATTGATGAGGATTGTAAGGAAAATGATTGAAAACACAGAAGTAGGCAAAAGAGATGAGTGGATTGTCCCTTCTTGGAAGTGCCAGATGCTATACAGTGTAACAGAGCCACAGGGATGAACTTACTTTCTGGGGTAAGAAATTTGAGTTTTATTTTTCTGACTCATTCCACAATTTTACCAACTGGAAAGGCCGAGATTGGCATGTAGAAAGTCACCGGTGACTCTGGTGCCATGTGAGTGGTTTCTGCCCAGGAGAAAAGAAAGTTAACTCAAGGTTGTGGTGAATGCTCTGTAAGGTGTTTCCACAGGGTGAGTGGAGTCAGTAGATGAAAACCAAAATCTATATACTTTAAGATTTATTTATTTTATGTGCACTTCATGTGTGCAGCCTGCAGAGACCAGAAAAGAGTGTAAGGTCCCCTGGAACTGCAGTTCTAGGTGGTTGTGAGCTGCCAGGTGGGTGCTGGGGCTCAAACTTGGGTTCTCTGCAAAAGCAACCAGTGCTCTTGATTGCTGAACATCTTTGCAGTCCCCCAAGTCCTTGTTACCTGGACCAGGGTGTCTTGCTTCTAGCTTCATTGTGTTCTTCTCAGACTGCTAGAGTATGTGTTTTGTGTCTGTGTCAGTCCCTTGCCTTGTTGCCAAGGCAAAGTGCTTGACATAGCAACTGAAGGAAGGCTTCATTTCGGCTCACAGTTGGAAGGCACAATCCAGCATGCTGGGGAGTCATGCTTGCTGGAGCTTCAGGCTCTAGTCAGGGAGCTGAGGGAGATGAATGAGGGTGTTCAGCTAACTTTGTCTAGTCCAGGATCCCAGCCTATGAAACAGTACATCTCACACCCAGGGTAGGTCTTTCCACCTCAGTTAATCTATAACCCCCCTCACAGGCATGCCTAGATGCTCACCTAATCTAGAACCCCCCTCACAGGCATGTCTAGATGCTCACCTAATATATAACCCCCCTCACAGGCATGCCTTGATGCTCACCTAATCTAGAAGCCCCCTCACAGGCATATCTAGATGCTCACCTTATCTAGAAGCCCCCTCACCAGGCATGCCTAGATGCTCACCTAGTGTAATCTCTCACAGGTACACCAGATCTTTGTATCCTAAGTGTTTAGAGATCCCAGCAAGCTGACAACCATCATTAATAACCACAGGGAACTTCACACTTCATCTACTCGATTTTTCTCTTCAGATTCCCTTGCTTAGAGGCCAGGGTTAATGCTGGTCAAAGCAGCAAGAACACTTGTTTGTGTGCTGGCCACAAAGTCCCAAATTCCCTGCCCGAGGCTTCATTTCCCAGGTCACTGGGTTGAAGCCTCTGTGACCTCTTCTGGCAAATACTCATTTCAAGCCTCCTAACTGACCCACAGAGGCTTGGATGGAGCAATCTCGGGATTTGTGGACCACAGCAGTCACTCCGTGAGTATTAAGCGGCTGTCAGAGCCGCCTGAGTTTCTATCATAAAGGCTGGAGACCCAGTTTTCACCGATTGGCTAGGAGACCATGCTCTCCTCTTTTGAGCCAATAATGAAATCCACACCTTCGACCTCTTCCCTTATCCCACTTTCCCAGGCTTCTGGTAGTACCAGACACTCAACACAGTGACCCTGGGGCCCAAGGCTCCAGATCACAAATTATTTACATTTGCTTCTCACAGGGAACCATGAACCCTAACGGACCCCACGATGCTGGCAGCCATACACAAGTTGTCCCTATTTCTCCAGCCTGCCCCATGTGGCCTTGCCTGCACAGAGGTTCTGCTTTTTATCTCTTCCAGTGACAGCACATTGTGTCACCCACGGGGCATGCCCTTAGCTCTCACACAACAGTACCTTCTGTGTACCCTGGTGGACTGAGGGGTGGTCTCTCGAGGACATGGCACAACCACAGATGGTTCTCAAAGCCTTACACTAAGAGGCACAGCTGTGTCTGAGCTCAGAGCTTGGTTTTGGCCCGGGTAGGGCTACTGGGATAAACTATAGGATGGGTAGATGTTGTTTGTTGATTTCTTTTTTTTATATTTGTATTTATTTTTATGTGTATGGGAGTTTCGCCTGCATGCATGTCTGTGTATCACTTGTGTGCCTAGTGCCCATAGAGGTCAGAAGCAGGTATTGGGTCCTCTGGGACTGGAGTTACAAGCAGCTGTGAGCCACCATAGGGATGCTGGGGCTCAACCTTGGTCCTATGGAAGGTAGCCAGTACACTTAACTGCTAAGCCATCTCCCCAGTCCTGTATTTGTTAATCTCTTACTCCAGTCTTTAATCAAGACCTTGACTCTCCTCAGAGTTGCGTTCTCATGGGAAATGCTCTCTTCATTCTTTAGACACACTTTTTCAACTCGAGCTCAGACTATGTTTTCTATTTTCCTCTTATAATTATTGCAGAGCTGGGGATGGAATCCACTGCCTTGGGTGTCCTAGACAAGTGCTCTACCACCTAGCCATTCCCAAGCCCTTCTGTTTATTATGTTGGTTAGGGAGTAGGCACAGTGTGAAAGAGTGTAAGGAAACAGGAGGAGGGGCAGGTGGGATTTTATATCCAGCGCTGCCTCTTGGCTTGGGAAAATGGCCCTGTATCTCTGCTAAGCCTGTGTGCACACTTGGTCCAGCTCAGCCAGGAGAATGAGGCCTTTTCCTTCTGAGTAGCCATCTACTTCCCCATTCCAGTTTTGACCTTTCACGTCAACTGTTGTGATGAAGAGAGTCAGTGTTTGAATCCCTTCCCTGTTATAAATCGGTACCCAAAGCTGGAAGTCGGATCGAAGGCTCAGTGAGCAAGGTCTGCACCCTCCAAGTATAGAGTCCACACCTGAGGGCCTCCTCCCCTTTACACCCCACGGTTCTCGTGTCTCATCTTAACCCTGCCTGCCCCACCCTCAGGGCATGTCAGGATTGCTAACAAGAAACTTCACCCCCAGTACAATCACCCTCAGCACCACTCAGATCTGGGCTCAGACAGCTTCCGTTCATTCCCCCGCCCCTATTCCCCATCCCCCTTACTCCTAACTCTTCTACATTACCCCTTGAAAGAAATTGATATATTTAAGCAAATTAATGTCTGACGCACAACACTAAATAAACAAAAAGCAAAGCAAAACAAAGATAAACCCAAACCAAACATTTCTAGTCCACTGACATAATCAAGTTGGTTTTTTTTTTCTTCTTCTTAACTTTGCCAAGCTAACTCAGGGTTTAAAGATATGATGTGGATTTCTAGGGTGCCTGAGTAAACTGTCTTGGATTTTAGAAATCAAAAGTTTTTCATTTCAGTTCTTGTGAGAGCCGATTCCCAAGTGGGCAATTTGATCTGGTCTTGGAACTTCCATGGAGAGGGGCAGAGCAGGGTACATGGGAAAGTCCTGGCAGTTCTAGAATTTAGAGGGCTTCCTTAGCCGTTACACCAGAGAACGTGGAAGGGGTGTGAAGAGTGGCAATGGTTCAGACCACTGGAGGATTTGAAACATAAAGGTTGCAAGATCCCTAACACAGTACATCTGTACAGAGTGGAAGGCAGACCGTGAGCTCCCTTTTCCAGGGCCATCCACCTTTAGAGAGGATGCTGGCCTCTCTAACACACAGCATCTCTCTGACTGTAAGAAAGGGAAGTCACAAGAGTGGGATTTAATTCTTTCTTCCCTCTTCCCCCGCCCCCCCCCCAGCACTTTTCTAATGATTGGGAAACCGTGATGTCTTTTGGAATTTGGAGGTTTAGATTGGAACGCTTAAGGCATAGGAGGGGCTCATGGTGCTTCGTCTCACTCTGAGGATTTATGTGCTGATAATGGCCAGTGGGGAGGCAGAAGACATTTTCTTCAGTGGTGTAGCTATCAGTGAGGTGCATGTTCCTGTGCGTCACTTCTACCACACGCCTGTAAACAACCTCGCTGAGTTAAAAAAAAAAAAAACAAGACATGAAAAAATTTAAGATGTCGATATGACGGTAGTGCCTTTGCTCAGATGCCCCTCCTCTTGACCTTTGCTCCTCCTATGTTCTGCTGTGCTTCAGGCCCTCAAACCCTTCTGTTTCTATTGAGGAAGTGATGTCATTACCTCTGCTATGGTTTGAATGCAAATCGTGTGGCCCATGTGTTGGGATCTTGGTGTCCAGTTGGTGGTGCCCTTTGGGAAGGCTGTAGAAGCTGTAAGAGGTAGAGCCTTGCTGGGGGAAGAGTGACTCTGGGGCTGGGCCTTGAGGCTGCATAGCCCTGCCTTACTTAGCTAGGGTTTATTGTCTCCCTCCAGAGTGTTGAAGCAATTGCCCAGCTAGTCCCCTGCTTATGAGATCATGTTTTTTTTTCTGCTGGCTGCCATGTGTCATGGAATACTATTTTAACTAGGCAAAGACTTGGTACACTTGTTTGTGCAGCAGAATATTACTCTAACTGTGTGAAGGTGTGTTACATTTGTTTAGGCTGCATTTGCTTAATGATGTAAGGATGTGTCACACTTGTTTGTGCTGTGTTTATTTAATTACGGAAAGATGTATTGCATTTGTTTCACCTTGCCTGCCTAAGGCACCTGATTGGCTTAATAAAAAACTGAATGACCAATAGCTAGGCAGGAGAAAGAATAGGCAGGCTTGGCGGGCAGAGAGAATGAATACAAAGAGAAATCTAGGCTTGAAGGGAGAAGGAATGAAAGAAGAAGGAGGAGGGGAGAGTGAAGGAGATGCTTGGGCTAGAAGCCAGGTGGATGCCAGCAGCCAGACACAGAGAAGCAATGGAAGTAAGATGTGCAAAAGAAAGGTAACAAACCCCAAGGCAAAAGGCTGATAAAGAGAAACAGGTTAAGTTAAAAGAGCTAGCTAGAGCCGGGTGGTGGTGGTGCATGCCTTTAATCCCAGCACTTGGGAGGAAGAAGCAGGCGGATCTCTGTGAGTTCAAGGCTAGCCTGGTCTACAAGAGCTAGTTCCAGGACAGGCACCAAAGCTACACAGAGAAACCCTGTCTCTAAAAACCAAAAACCAAACAAACGAACAACAACAAAACAACAACAACAAAAAACCACCAACCTCCCCAAAAGAACCAAAACCAAACCAAAACAAAACAAAAAAAGCTAGTCAGAAATGGCTGAGCATTCAAAACTAATAATAAGCCTCTGTGTCATGATTTGGGAAGTGGTTGGTGGCCTGAAAGAAATAGCCTGATACAGCTGTGTCTCCTCTGGCCGTGATGGACTGAATCTTTCTGGAATCCTAAGATGAAACAAGTTCTTTTTCTTTGAAGTTGCTTTCGTCATGGTGTTTGATTACAGCAACAGAGAGGTAAACGAAACAGTTTCCCACTAGAAGACAGAAACTCATTGAGGATAGTGGCTTTGTCTGGGTCGTGGTAGCAGCAGCAGTGACTAGCACTGTGTCTATCATACAGTAGAGATCAGACCAAATGAATGAATATATTACTGAGTTGTGTTCCAATAAAAATAAATCCACATGAGTGGCTAATTATGTGTTTGAGCTCTTTTACTGAGTATTCCACTTACCCAAGCTCTGTTGGTGTACATGGACCAGAGGGTATCATCTATAAAGCATCCAGCAAGACCAGAGTGGGCTCCTGCATGCATAGTGTTTGGTGTTTCGGAAATGCAACCAAAACACAAATCATTTCAGTGTACTGTGTGTTTGAAAGGTACATTTAAAATTTTACTCCTTTGTTTTTTTGGGAACGTAAATTGGGTATTATCCTTGAAGGCTACTGAGAAGAGCTTGGCAATTTTTGGAAGAAAACTCAGAGTTTTCCAAGGAACACATCAATTAGCTACCGTTTTCCTGCAAATAGGAGAACCCTATCTGTGGAAATGTAACCATGGTGAGAGTTACTTCTCATGTAATGAGCAGGCTGGGGAGGCCATGTAAGGATAGTGCAGGAGCTCCAGTGTTTCTAGATCTCTCTAACCCTCTGCTCTGCCATTCCAGGCATCGTGGTTATAAGAAGGCTCAGCTTCCTCAGGCATCCACCTTCATCTCACTCATTTAAGAAGGAAATAACAAGGAGGAAAATAAAAACCTTCCCACTGTCAGTCACCGTGGGATGTTTTCTAAATGCTGTATATTGGAGTTGGGGAGATGGCTCAGTGCTTAGGAGGACTTGTTACTCTTGCAGAGGATCTGGGTTCAGTTCTGTCTAAGGGTTTTTATTGCTGTGAAGAGACGCCATGACCAGGGCAACATTAAATTGGGGTGGTTCACAGTTTCGGAGGTTCAGTTCATCATCATGACGGGAACCATGGTGGTGTGCAGGCAGATGTGCTGGAGTAGTAGCTGAGAGTCCTGCATCTTGCAGGCAACAGGAAGTCAACTGAGACAATGGGCAGAATACTGAGCATGGGAAACCTCAAAGCCTGCCCCACTTCCTCCAATAAGGCCATACCCACTTCGACAAGGTCATACCTCCTAATAGTGCCACTCCCTATGAGATTATGGGGCCAATTACATTCAAATTATCACACATGCCCAGCACCCACATGGCAGCTCCCAACTGCTTGTAACTTCAGTTCCAGGGAATCTGACATCCTTTTTTGGCCTCTGTGGGTATCAGGAGCACACATATACATGCATATACACATAAATATTAAAATGCCCTGTGTTTATCATTACAGGCAAGGAGACTGGGGAGAAACACCCTCCCTATTTATTTCGTGTGTGCATGAATATGTGTGCACTGCCTTGGTGTACAGTGCAGGTCAGAGGACAACTTGAAGGACATGGTTTTCTCATGCATTACAATCACCCACTCCACCTATGTCCCTGAGTAGAGGGGCACCCTGACTCAGGAGAGAAGGAGATGCTCAAGGGAATTTAAGGAACTTCACTGGTTTCTGTCCTCATTATAGGAACATACAGTCTGTGGTAAGGACAGGGAGGCACAAGAGGGCCTGCTTTGGTTGAAAGGGTCAGTTAAGCTGTCTCAGTATATCTTCCCTACTGGCTGCTGGGGATCTGGAAAGATGTCTCCCTAGGATTATTCTTGAGAATTAATGTATTGATGAAAATCACCGCCACACCACAGCACTTCCGTGAATTAACTCCTGCAAAGAAAATAAATCAAGGCATGAGTTTTTGGTGTCGAGTAGCTCTTTAAAAAATTATTTAAAATATTTATTTTATGTGTATGAATATTTTTTCTTGCGTGTATGTATGATTACCATACACAGATCTACTGTTCATGGAGTTACAGATGATTGTGAGCGACTGTGTGGGTGCTGGGAACTGAACTCAGGTACTCTGTAAGAACAGCCAGTGCTCTTAATCACAGAACCATGTCCCCAGTCAAGATCAGCTCCCCACAACCATCACTCGTCAGGTGATGGTCAGTAGAGACTGTCTTTTGGCTCTGGAGGGTAGGGAACTGGAGGATGAGTTGGAAGAGTCCCGTTATGGAAACTGTCCCTTACATAGGACACCCATACTTCACTTGTCAGAGAGGGACTGGTAAACTGGGTCTCTGGGCAGGGCTCTTAAGGGTGTAGGGTGTGGAAAGAATGATCAGGAAGACAGCAAAAGATTTGCAGGTTGTAGTTTTGTAGATTGTCTATGCAGAGCAAAGATTTGGTCTGCCTGATTCACTGTGGGTCATTAAGTGCTGGGTAACAGGCAAAGTCGGCCCAGAAACATTATCGTGAAAGGCTATAGCGGGCACTGTACACCTTGATTTTCTGTTATACCCTGAGACCATTTTCTGTGTGCACACACAATCCCCTCTGAGGAAGAAAAGTGGGGAGAGAGGAAGTGAGCGAAGGAAGGAGAGACTCCCTGACTTTTAGCCAACCTTCCTGTTTTTGCCGCTCACCTTCTAACCCCTCATATTTCTGTGGTCTTTCCTTCCCATTTAGCCTCTTGCCAGACATCTCTTTGACAAGCATGGACATTGAGCATGGACATTTTTGATGAGCATGGGGCTTTGTCCTAGTGGGCCCTGGCTGGGTCTCAGTCTTGTTGATTCCTGGGCTGCCTGCAGACTGTTCCTTGGATGTTTTATAACCAGCACGGTGTGTCTTTCTGAAGCCATGGGATGTTTCCCCTGCCGTAATTTAGCCCTCAAGAAAGGCGGTGGCTGCTGCCCACGCACCGCATGAGTCACTATGGAGTCTGATTCACAGCTAGTGGAACCTCTGAGAGTAAAATCATCCTTAGTGAAAGAGATGGGGCGGAGGCACAATCAAGGAGGATCCACTTCAGCTTGGAACCAAAGCTGCAAAATACGTTTTAAACAAAAAACCCTCTCCTTTTTACAAGTACAGCTGTATTCTGAGACAATATCGTGGTGGGACTGCTGTTCAAATAAGATGTAAGATAATGGATTCCTGAATTAAGGGGTAACTTAGCTCACTGTTACTTGAGGTTCTGGAGCCGGCTACTTTCCTAGCTCTGGAAAATAAACTTTCTAGTTGGTGAGAATCTGCCAACACATCCCTAGTATTTTTTATTTATTATTTTTAATTTTATATGTATGTGCATTCTAGTTAGCTTTTTGTTGCTCTGACCAGAGGCCGTTTTATGAAGGAAAAGGGTTTATTTCACCTTAGACTCCTAGGCAGCAGTCAATCACCAAGGGAAGTTAGGACAAACTCAGGGCAGGAGCTTAGAGTGGAAACTATGGACAGAAGCTGCTTATTGGCTTGCTCTCTGCCGTATTCAGCTGGCTTTCTTACATAGGCCAGGTGCAATCAGTTGGCAATAAAGGCAGTGTCTTGCAGACATGGCCACAGGCTGATCTGATCAGGGCAGCTCCTCAATTGAGGTTCCCCCTTCCCAGCTGCTTCCAGGTTGTGTAAAATTAGTGATCAGAATTAACCAGCATAATATGTGTGTGCCTGAAAGTATGCACGTGCACCCTTTATGTGCGCAGGCAACTGAAAACTGAGTTCAGGACCTTTGTGAAAGCAGAACGTGCTATTCACTGCTGAGCCATCTCGCTAATCCTACCAAGGCTTATCTTTCTACGGTTGTTTATTGGAGTCTATGGAATATTATGGCTTGTGAAACCCTGACCTCGATTTCTAGTAGATTCATGAACCCTCATTCTAATGAGTACTAGGGCTGGAGGCCCAGAAGTGGTGGACTGGGCAGGCTTCACGAGGCATCTATCCTGTTCGTGAATCTCGACATCTGTAGTGGCTACAGTCACCTAAGGGTCAGAATGAACTGAATATGCAAGATGGCTTATCCATGGCTGTCAGGTGATGCTGGTTGTTGCCAAGAGTGCTCGTGTGACCTCCAAACAGCTCAGCCTTAGAGCCATTCGATTTCTTACAGGGTAACTGGCTTCCTCTAACAAAGCATTCCAACAGGACAAGGTGGAGGTTATATGGGCTTTTCCAGTTCAGCTTTAGCACTGCACTAGGGATAGGCATTGGGTGATCCAGTCACCGACCCACCCACCGTCTTGGAAGGAGGCTGAGATCCCCACATCGTATGTTATGAGTGTGCTGTATCAGAAATGAGACATTTGTGTCTTTCCAGTGTCAAACTTTATTGGATAACCATAAATTCATGGGGCATGGTAGTTTCATTGGCACCAATTTGCCAGATAATTCCACTTTCCTTGGCTCTGGCTGAAGCAAAATCAGGTTCTTTTATTCTAATCTTAATTACTTAGTATTAACTCTCAGATCATATAGTACATCATAACTCTATCTACATATATGAGTGTATGCAGGTTACAGAGCGACTACCAAGGGTTAAAGAGGCCAGAGAAGCAGAGCTGGGAAAGGATGGGAATATAAATCTGTGTGTGAGGAGTACAGTATGGTAAACTGGATGGGGTCTCTGGAGGTTGGTCAAAGGTTAGAGCAGAGCTTCAGAGTGGAGTTTGGCTACAGAGGCAAAGGGGTGGGACCAGGCCCAGGCCAAACAATGGGCCCCTGGATGAGTGGCAGGTCCAGATGGGCCAATACAATGGGCGGGCCATGATTCAAGTGGGGCAGAGCAGAGTAAGTTTTGCCAGAACCGCTGTGATCGTCCAGTTCTCTGATGCACACACCGAGTGGTCAGATAACAGGTTGGTTTCCACTACAAAGCTAGGGGTTTGCACTTTTATGGGGTTCAGATGGCAGAGTTACCCCTCTTCCTTGGTCTGGTGTGTGCTTAGTTCTCAGGCCCAGTTTCCCTGGTATGATTTTTAATACACCCCTCTGCCTATACAGTCCCAGGCCACCCTTATAAATTCAGAGTAGCACACATGTTCTCTCTGCAGCCACAAGTCATTTATTATTCAGTGATTCATGGGTGATGCTGTCCGCGAGTCCACCCATGTGCAGAGTCCTGTCTTCAAAATAGACTGCAAAAAACTGCACAGAAAATGGAATCTCTCAGGACAAGACATGGTCTTCAAACCACTATTTCATATAATTTGGGGCAACGTAGGTCCGGGCACACTGTGATCTCAATCAGGTGGTATCATATAATCTGTACTATGTAAAACAAAACCCAGTTGCAACAGCTATAGACAGTCTGCCCGAAGAGCTCTCTGGCTCCTCTGTGGAGCCTACCAAGTTCGTGTCTGGATAACCACTCGGCAGACCTTTTTCTCTAGCTTTCCCCAGTGCTTTTAGACAATGTTCTTGCTATTGGGAAAAGTCACTGTACATTTTTCTTCTCTTTAAAGATGTTTTCCAGTTGATTTGATTCAAGTCAGTTAATAGATTCCATACTTGAGGATGGAATGCCAGTCATAAAAGTTGATGCTTTACAGGTTTTACCAAGTAGAGGTTTTAGGATAATAACGTATTCTGTGATGTGTTTTTCTACATTACACATGACTCTTATGATACACATCATTCCAGGAGACTTTCTGTGCCTTTACCTTAACAGATACCTAATTGCCTTTCTTCTTAGCAATACGATGAAATTTCTTCCCCACAAAGCACCATGGAAGATGTCGGGGACAATTGTAACCAGCCGGATCAATTTAGAAAGGGAGCCTAAAGGAGTGTGTTCCATGCCTGAGAGGTTGTGTTGTGTCTAATGTTTTCTGGATGTGGCCACCAATGAGCAGACCTCATAAAAATACATTCTTGCTTTGAAAACTAGATAACTGCCAATATCCTTCAGCCTGATGTGAGCAGCCTTCCTTCAATCAGCTCCCAGTTTCTCCCTAAGATTCCCAGGCCAGCCCTGGAGATGTAGCATGAGTTGCTTAATAATGAGTGGACTCGGACTGACAAGATAGAAAAGCCTACCCAGGCTCTCCGGCTAACTAGGCCTTCAGCAGAAAGGGTGCAGGCAGGGCAAGAAGACAACTGGTTCACCTGCTCTATTCCCTCTCTTTTGCTTTTCGGATATTTCCAGTTCATGGCTGGCTGGATACACAGATGTTGTCTGTGGACAAGGAAGGGTGACCATATACAGATCTGGTAGGGCAACAGCCTCTTTTTCAAGATCTCTACCGCTCACTTTCTGCTCTCTTGTGCTGATTGCTGGGCTTTCATGCCCCGCCTTTGCTTGGCAGCTGAACCCTGTTGTTAGAATATTACATTTGCTCTGAGTAAACTTTCCATGGAAGATTCTATCTCAGCACCTATGGGGACAGAAGCTGGGACTTGACTGAGTTCACAGAATAAAATACGTGATTTTTTTTGAGTTTATAATATCAGAGCAGCTTCTCCGACAAATTAATTGCCTGCATATATCAAAGATATTGTTCAAATTTGCTGCCAGGGAAAAAGGCTTATGAGTAAGCTAACTTAAATGTTTCATACTTGATATGGATTTTTGGAAGAAAAGGGAGGTAGATAAATCTCTATTGTACTGCAGTCTTCAGAAAGATCTCATTAGAACATAGGTGGAGGAATGGAATCACACGGCCAACTCTTAGTTTAGGAGCCACGCGTAATGGGTGACTGCTGGGGAGAGAAAATTTTCTTCAGGAACAGGGCCCCTGTTAGGTTGCCTGTGCGACAGTGGGCATCCCTACACCCATATGAATGCAGACAACACTAATTGAATTCAGTGGGAATATCCATATATACACAGAAGTAAAGTTGAAAGGGGGATAATGGGAAAGGGACCTGGGGAAAGTTAGAGATGCTGGGAAACGAGAGGTAGAACTGATAAGAACAAAACAAATTCATACATGAAGGAAAAACCCAGGTCATTAGACACCTTGGGAGGTGGCCCAAAAGTTGATAAGCAACTTCCAAGGCCACCAGTCCATTGGTGAATGTGTCAGGTCAAGGTGCTGAACTTGGGGATAGTGACAGGGACAAAGGGTAGTATAGTCATCAAGGCTAGCCATAGGGAAGCCGTAAGGACAAGGGAAGAGCAGTGGTGCGGGACCCAAAGAGGAGGCCTGCATGGAAGGAACTCTGTGCCAGGAGCTGAGGCTGGGCAGGGAATGCACACTCACCCCTAACACCTACCTTAGCCTCTCCTGCTTCTGGCTTGGTGCCTCTCATTGACAAACCCCGTGCATGCTGGAGGGCCCAGGAGCTGTGAGTGTAGCCCATGCAGGCAGTTTCCAGGGCCTAACGTGTGGAAGGGGTCGGGTCTTGGGGCTAACAGAAAGTATGGGGCAAAGAATTTTCAAGAACAAACTTTTTTTTATGGAGAGGGTTTGAGATGGGGTTTCTCTGTGTGGCTTTGGAGCCTGTCCTGGAACTCACTCTGTAGTCCAGGCTGGCCTCAGACTCACAGAGATCCACCTGCCTCTGCCTCCCGAGTGCTGGGATTAAAGGCGTGTGCCACCACCGCCCATCTAGAACAAACTCTTGAGTTCATCACAATCAACAAGTAGCAGCTGATCACCTTAGCCCAGGCATTTCAGCCTTGGTTCTAGGACCTCAGTCTTTTTTTTTTTTTTTTTTTTTTTTTAGTATATGTATGTGTACTAGAAATTAGTCTGATCTTGGTTTTATTATAAATGGCCACTTGGTAGGAGGTTTACTGCTTTATCTACCTCTCAGTCATGGTGCTTATCAGTTACCAATTTCTAAAGCAAATGAAGATGGAACTTTCTGTCTCCCAGCCTCTGGGCATTGACAAGTGATGCGATGGTACTTGAGGTTATGGCCATCTTTCTCCTTTGATGTGTCAAGGCTGAGTTTAGAGTCAACGTTCTCAGAAATGAAGAAAAATGAAGAGCCCAGAGAAAGAACATGGTTCATAACATTGTGGGTTGGCCAAAAAACAAACAACAAACAAAACAAAAACCCAACAACAACAAAACAACTTGCTCTAGGGCTTTGTACCCTGTGGTTAGTCGAATCCCTCTATTGCTCAAATCAATTAGAATTAGGGTTTCTGCCATTTCATTAAGAAAACATCTAAGTGATTCAACTATGGGTCTTGGCAAACTGGAAAAACACAAATATCTCCATTTTTTTTTGTAGAGAATTGTTACCAAGGATTCTTTTGGTAAATCATCATTTTTATAGTCACACAGGTGATTCTTTCCTGTCCCATGTGGACTCTAGCGAGCTCAAAGGAACGTCTGAGTGAGCACATCAGGACTGTTTGCTTTCATCAGACCTGGTTCTGAAAGTCTGGGTGCTGACATACAGCTTCCCTGTGAGGGACGATCTTCAGAGGAGTGAAAAACTCTCAGAAACTGACTCCAAGAAGAATTCCCTTCTTGGGGACAGTTGGAGAGGAATGTTCTCAGATGGACAACTTCTGGCCATGCTGACGAGGATGAGCAGACGCAGTTTCTGTGTCCTGTTATGGTGGAGGAAATAAATCAAATATAAAAGCGTATCTGACTTTCGAAAGAAAAAGATTGTATAGTATTTCTTTAAAGGCCCATCAATCTCTCCCAGACTAAATGAGAAAAAGTTGAATTGACATCTTAATGAAGCATAAAATTGGGCATTGGTAGTGTTGCCTGAAGCCATTGTAGTTGGGCAAATAATGGTTCCAGCTTGTTTACAATATCAGAGCGAGCAGTGGGAAGGAGATGTGTCTGTTTCCCGGGAAGGGAACTACATCTTTACTCTTTAATTCTTGCTGACAGGCTGAGTCCCTAATGCACTGGATAAAAAAGGTCCTTCTCCAGCCTTGTCCTTTCTATGTAAGAAGACACAATGACATTGGTCTAGTCACAGCAGGCAAAGAAAACAGCCGGCATCGGGATGCAGGAAGCCTGGCCCTGTCTATCAGCAGTGTGGCTCCCTTTAAAGCTAGAGGAGGGAAAAGGCTTTTGAAGTCACCCTGTGTCCTTGGCACCCTTTCTTCTCTATGACAGTATGGGGAAAGTCACGTGATTTCTTGCCTGATTTAGCTCTTTGAAGGCAAGCAGCCCCATTCTAGTAGGAATCCCCTTAAATCTCTTCCCAGTATGTTCCTTTGCTATGGTAAATGTGCTGATCCTGACTGGCTGGCTTTAAGGCCCGATGCACCTTCTGGGCGGTTGGGTTCCTTGTTAGCAAGGCTCTAGCTATGACCCTTTAATACAGTCCCTCATGTTTTGGTGATACCCAGTCATAAAATTATTTTTGTTGCTACTTCATAACTGTAATTTTGCTACTGTTACGAATCATAATGTAAATATCAGATATGCAGGATACCTGATATGCGATCCCATGAAAGGGTCATTCGACCTCTCAATGGGGTCCTGACCCACAGGTTGAGACCCACTGCTCTAGATAAAGGTCCTGGGAAATCAGTAGATTAGTAGACACTATTTTTATCCTGACATTGAATTTTCTGGGGTCAAAAGGAAGGTGGGTTTCCTCTATCATAAAGGAGGTTCCTTGGAGTCCATTTTGTCCTTAATCAGACAAGTCCTAACACCATGAGTGAGTCTGAACGGTGCTGAGTGGGAGGAAGAAAGAGGAAAAGCTTCTCAGTTTCAGGAGGTCCCATTTATTCATTGTTGCTCTAATTGTCTGTGCCCTTGGGGTTTTACATAAGAACTGGTCACCAGTGCCCACGTGCTGCAGGCTACTTCCCACTTTTTCTTCTATCAGGTTCAGTGTGGTTAGATTTATGTTGAGGTCTTTAATCCATTTGGACTTGAGTTTTGTGCAGGGTGACAGATAAGGACCTATCTCTTCTGCATGTATTAACCTTTTGAGAACCGAGTCTTTTTGAATGCACTCCTTCCTAGGCCAGGAGGGATGGGGGTGGGCCTTGGACTTCTAACAGGGAAGGGCACCATGCCCTCTTTCAAGGAAGAAGGGGGAGGGAGGAGGGGTGGGGGGGTAGTGGGAGGGGACCGGGAGAAGGGGAAGAAAGGAAAAAAAATTTTATTTCTTTAATTATGTTCTTGAATGGAAAAAATAAAACAAAACAATGAAAAAAAAAGAAAGAGGAAAAGAAGGAATGGTGGTTTTATGGATGTGTGAATCACTTTTCTATTGCTGTGATAAGACGGTGTGATCTGAAGGGGCTTATAGAAGACAGTTTATCTGTGCTTGCAGATCCAGAGGCAAGCATGGGAGAGGTGGTGAGGGCAAGAAAGTGAGAGATAATGTTCAACTGAACACAGAAAGAGTGAACAGGAAGCGGTGTGAGGCTCAAACCCTCAAAGCCTGCCTATGGCATTGTTGCCTCCCACGAGGCTGCGTCTTTATAGGTCCTACAACCTCCCCAAACAGCGCTGCCACTGCGGACTGAGTGTGCACGCACATGAGCCTGTGGAGACGTGTTTTATTTAAACCATACAATTCTTCCGCATTTTCCCTTAAACACATCCCCTGCTTGCCCACACTTAGATAAAAGACACAGTTCTTGTCTTCATGCAGGTTATCAGCCACTGGAGAATGTTATCAAGACAGATGTTTCAATAATATCTATATGCAAATAAAAATTCTTATTAAAATAAATGAACACTAATGAAGAGTAACATTTCAGTGTAACTAAAATAGAATACTTCTGAGCCATTGCAGTAGACGATTGTGATTTCCACTAGCCAGTATCTACCTCTTTTCCTATATATGGCATCCTGATGTTTTCCTCAGAATAATAGCTACCCCTTTCCTGCCTGTGAGCAAGCATGTAACACAGGCGACTCCCGACAGAGGGAAGCTGAGATCTCCCCGTCTGCAGACGATTATGAGAAAGGAGTTCCCTGTCTCATGTGGACTCAAATACAAAGGACCAGAGAGACACTGTCTCTATAAAGAGAGTGTAGCTTTTTTTTTTTGGGTGGGGAGGGTCTGCCACCCAGCTCCCAAATCAATACCCAGAGTCTTATTCTTTTTTATGAATGCCTGCCCTTAGTGTGGCTTGTTTGTAGCCAGCTTTTCGCAACCTAAATTATCCCATCTACCTTTAGCCTCTGGGCTTTTATCTTTCTCTGTTCTATATACCTTTTCTTTTTTTAAAATTTTTTGAAGATTTATTTATTATGTACACAGTGTCTGTCTGCATGTATGTTTACAGGCCAGAAGAAGGCACCAGGTCTCATTACAGATGGTTGTGAGCCACAATATGGTTGCTGGGAATTGAACTCAGGACCTCTGAAAGAACAGTCATGTTCTTAACCTCTGAGCCATCTCTCCAGCCCTATACCTTTTCTTTACTTCTTACCCCATGGTTTGCTGTGTAGCTGGGCGACTGGCCCCTGGTGTCCTCTCTCCTCCTTTTCTTGCTTTTCCCCTTCTCTCTTCTCCTGTTTATCCTCTCTGCCTGCCAGTCCCACCCATCCTTCCTCCTGCCTTGCTATTGCCCTGTCAGCTCTTTATTAGACCCATCAGGTGTTTTAGGCAGGCAAAGTAACACAGCTTCACAGAGTTAAACAAATGCAACGTAAACGAATGCAACACATCTTTGCATCATTAAACAAATGTTCCACAGCACAAACACATCTTAAATTAATATTCTGCAACAGGGGAGAGCCTATAACAAAAGAACCAAGGCAGAGGGGATGTACCAGTCAAGAGACCCAGGCAGAGAGGGTTTCTTGGGTTTCTGTATCCTGTGATGCCAGCTCTACCACCATGGCTTCCACACACACACAGCTTGCGAGAGCCTTGACCATTTAAGATATTTAGAGCAGGGGTTCTCTCTTTGCACTTGACATCCAGATTCTTATTTGATGCTTGGTAGCTATTTGCAGTTACTGCTATGCTGATCCGTGTCTTGTTTGAATGCAATTCAGCGTACTAGCTCTCAGAACTTTCCTTGGATTTACACTTTACATGACATTTGTCTTCTAACCTGGGCTTCTAGCAGCAGTAGCACACACGGGGCTTCTTGATACATTTTTCTTCCTGACATGATTGAATCTTTTTGTGTCAACTGCTCTCGTTGTCACTGTAATGAGATTCCCAAGAGAAATAGTCGACAGGAGAGAGATTTATTCTGGCTCATGGTTTTAGCGATTTTAGCCTGTGGCTGGTTGGCTCCAGTGCTTTTAGGCTGGTGATGAGGCTGAATGTCATAGTCAAAGACATAGTGGACAGAAAAGTTTACCTCATGGCAGCCTGGGATCAAGAATCTCAAGAACCAACAAGGGGCCTGGGCTACATACCCCCAAGGACATGGCCCTGTGGCCTACTTCCCCATAGGCCCCGCCTCCCAATTCCCACCACTTCCTAATACTACTATCTTATGAATCTGCTCAGGGGTTAATCTGTTGATTAGGTCAGAGCTCTCAGGAGCCAATCACACTTAGTCGCCCATAACATTCCTTCTCTCAGAGATTCAGGCCGTGACAGGGTTCTCTCAGCTTTCCTTCGGTCTTTGAGATTACACGGGATGCGTATAGAAAAATGCTGATGATGGACATGTGTTCCAAGGAGAGAGCATTCCCAGGGGGTTCTGGCATTCACCCAGAGCCCTAGCACCAGATCCCATCTGGGATTAATGCTGGTTGCTCCAGGCAGACTTTGCATCACTTGTTGCTAGGTCAGTTCCTGTCTCCACGCACTGATAGAAGATGACTGTGAAACAGTTATTGTAGTATGGCCAATGGCCACGTGATCTCATGCATTCTTACCCCTCCCGTCATCCATTCACTGAGAAAGGTTAGCTGAATCAGCTCAAAATCTAACTCTTCGTCCCGTGGAGATCTGAGCTTATATTCTCCCATCTAAGTACTGACTCGAGCCTAACCCTGCACAGCTTCATGATGTGACAAGATTGGGTGCATTCAGGGTGGTGTGGCTGTAGGTAAAATGACCTTTCTTTTTCTTCTGTGGGTTTTGGAAGCGTTATAGATTTACTAAAATCCAGCACAAATCAGAGATCAAAACTGTGTACTTGAAGAGAACGTCACAAAATATCTAAACCCTTCCCTCTTCTCCCCTCTTCTGTGAGAGGAAGGAGGGTTTAACATGGCCTGCCCCTCTCCTGTAAGGTAAACTTTTTTGTCTTAATGTATTATATGCCAGGATCACATTTGGGCCATTAAACAAATATTTCAAGGGATTTCTTCAAATTTAGTGAGGTTGTTGATGAGCATGCCAAGAAGTCCTGATAAAAAACTGCAATTACAAAGGCTAATTGGTTGGACTTGAATGATGTGGAGAAGTTGAAATGTTGCAAGTCTAGAGTCAAATTATCTTGGGGCAACTTTAACCCCTTTAACAGCCACTCTTTGGTTTTTTCTGTGTAATGTCTTTTGACAATTGGCTTAGTTCTTTAGAGTGTACAATTTCTAACAACCAAAGGACTGAGAATATTGACAGACAGCATCTAAGGTCAGTAGCAGAATTTTGCCTGCCTCCTGTAACTGCCCACCCGATGTACCCACCCCTGTAGGTGAAAAGCTTATTATTTAATGACTTTCTTTGTTCTGTTTCAAAAAAAAAAAGTCCATAAAGTGGCTACATCATTAGAACGTGGTATTTGGGGAACTGCAAATCTGTTTTCTCTGACCATGGTCACTCATAATTTGGCTTTAGAATAAACCATCTCTGAGGTGAGAGCTGTTTCTCTTGCTGACAGTTGTGATACACGAGGCTGAAGGAAGACTCATGACAGAAGCAGAGGCGCCAACTCGAAGCAATAAGCCTTTCCCATGCCCTGCGCCCTCAAAATAGTAGCTCCCAGCTGGCGGCTGTCGGAAGCCCCGATCTGACCCTGCTCCCAAATGCCTGGCCGGGAGGCTGCTGCTTAGCTGTCACTACCCAGGCAGACAAGTAAATGTCACAGTGTTTACAGATTTCTCACGAACCTCCGCACAGCCTCACTGCAAGCGCCATTTTGAAACACTTGAGAAAGTTCCAGACGGTGACAATAATAGCTCATTCTTCACAGGCTGGGCTGGGTTTCCACAGCAGCTGATAACTGTTCATTTAGCAAAGGTGGCAAGGGTGAGAGAGGAGGGGACACCTTAGTCGACATGGGCTCATTTCCCTCTGTTATAATGGTCCTGGTACTTGACTTACACAGGTACTCTTCTTGGATTTCTTGAGATTTTGGTTGGGAGGCTAGCTCATAATGACTGGGCTATCTTTGGCTCATCCTTAGGTTTTCTTAAAGCTCCCTGGAAAAAGTGACATTGAATTTCCTCCTTGTTTTTCTTCCCCAAATCTCTTCCAGGATGCAGGAGTCCGTCTAAGATTTCATTTGGATTAAGATGTTAAATGATGTGTGTTTTAATCCAATGAAGAAAACAGTGTTTGAATTTTTTTTGGTTTTGTGTTTCTGTATTTTAAGAAAATTTTATATGTATGTATGTATGTGTGTGTGTGCATGTCATAGTGTATGTGTGGAAGCCAAAAGACCACTTGTAGGAGTTAGTTTCCTCCCTTCACTATGAGGGTTCAGAGATCAAACTTAGCCCTCAGACTTGGCAGCACACAGCCTTTACCGACTGGGTTCTCTTGCTGGTCCTGTGGATCTAATGTAGCTCAGGTTGGTCTCAAATCCCTAAGTCTCAGGATGACCTTGAACTCCTGACCATCCCGACTTACATCGTACCCATGCGAGACAATGTGGAATTCATTTAGGCACCTGGTCTCAGGAGAACAGTTTATAATGAAAAGCATCACACTAATATATTCCCAGAATGTCAGGCAGTGAACATGATATATTTTCATCAAAAGGACCAGGACTCAGCCAGTACAGGACCCAGAATCAGTTCACAGGGGAAGGACCGAGGTGCCCAATTGCTTTGCTTATATATCATAAATTTCCCTTTGTGAAACTTGGAGAGCCCGGGCACCATCACCGAAGGAAACTCCACTTTCCTACATACAGAAATACTGACCCTCTCTTGTAGCCCAAGTCCTGCTTTCCTGCAGCAGAGTGTAGCACAGGTCACATATTAACTAAACCTGCTTCCTTGTGATGTGAGACCTCCCCTTCCCCCCAGAAACCTTTAAGATTAGACACCTTGCTTTGACAGGACTGAGGCATCTTACTTACCCTGCTGCACATCCTTTGCTGCCCAAAGGATGCCCCAGCATCTCCCCACCCCCTACTGTTGCTCCCACCAACACCCGACAGGTCATATAAGCTGTAAACAAATCCTCATTGGAGATTGGCGGTACGCCCTCCACAAATACTGGACATTTCACGAGTGCCAGGCAGCATACTGGATGCCAAGGGTACAATCAGGCACAAGCAGATGCAGGCTTCTGCTATCATGAGCTGCTCTTTGGAGAGTTAATCCCATTAATCAATTAATCATTAACCAAATGTGCAAATGCAGCCCAGATCTGTCCTGTAGAGGAAGGATCCTTGGGGCATGGGAACAGATGGGAGAGAGGATCTGGCCTTGTTTGTGGCATCAGGAACATCCTTCTGGAAAATGTGGTGATGGTATTCAGATCTGAACAATCAGTTAAGAATTAGGCAAAGGGACAGCCATGCATGCCTAGAACCCTGGAGGGGCCTGGGATATGGTAGACAGGTACTAGGAGAAGACCTGAGTTGGAGCAGGGAGGACCCAGGGAGTGAATGGGGTTGAAGAAGCTTGGGCACAGCTCAGAGAAGTCCTTGCTGTGGCCCTGGCAAGGATGTAGTTGTTATAGAAGCCACAGGGAGTTGTTGAACAGGTTCAACGCATGGTGGCTATGATGGTGGGGAATATTGTTATCCTAGCAGCACTGAATGTGGAGGATGGAGAGGTAAATTCAAGGTGCAAAGAGCAGGAAAAGGGGTAAAAAATGACCAGAGAGTTGAGTCAAATTGGCGACAGTGAAGGCCAGAGGGATTTGGGAGTGATATCAGAGCTGAGCATAGTGACACACATCTGTGGCCTAGCACTCAGAAAGTGGAGGCAGGGGGATGAAGCCAGCCTGGGCTATATAGAAAATCAAAGCAAAAAAAAAAAAAAAAAAAAAAAAAAGGAGGTGTGGTGGCTTGAAATCAACAAAGCTTGTTTGCACAGGAATCATCCATTGTCACCTTCAAGCCTTCTCAAGTGTAAACCTGACAGGAACCTGGAGGTGGCAGGGCCTCCGGAGCGTGAGGGAGCAGAGTGAAGCTCAGTTATGTTCATCTGAACACACGTCCCCCGTGCCGGACCCCAAGGAGCCTTTTCCAGCACTCCTGCATCTTCAGCATGAGCAGGCACTGAAGGCAAAGCTGAGGGACGGAAGCAGGCATCCGGGTTATTTTTAGTACGTTCTAGGAAATAGCCAACATTCTCATTTGAATGCTCATTAAAACCCAGAGCCCAACTTCACCCAATTCTTGTTCCTCATGTCTGCACACTTCCCCCTTGCCAAATAATGGATAATAGGCTTCCACAGAAGTCTCCTCAGCATTGCAACACGATTCTGGAAACATCAGGTTTGACATGCCATCAGGTCTGCCGAGGCAGCAGGAATCCCAGCGGGCAAGTGTGATGGGGCAGAACAGCGGGGGGGGACGGACACGACAGCATAGAGTGACAGATCACTTCAGAAGGCCTTCTATGAAGACTCTCCTGGTTCAGCGTTTTCATTGTCTCTGAGGCAGAAGTAGGGGACAGTGACTCTGGGAACATGTCATGGCGATACGGGCCAGGTTTCTTCTGCTTTCTTGTCTAGATTTTGTCTTTGCCCTTAAATAGTGATTGAAGTTATCGTCTTGCCTTTGCTTCTTCCTTCCTTTGTCCTGCCCTCCCTCCCTTCCTCACTCCCTCCCTCTCTCCTTCCCTCTCTCCCTCCCTTCCTTCCTTCTTTCCTTCCTTCCTTTGACAGGGTCTTTCTGAGTTGCCCAAACTGGCCTTTATATATTTTGTAACCACTAAACTTGTAATCCTTCTGCCTCAGTTTCTCAAGTACCTGAGATTAGGACCCGTGTCACCAGGCTCGACACTATTGATGAATTTTTTTTCTTTTTAGAACAATAAAAACATTTTTTTAATTTGATAAATTTAGAATCACAGAGTAACCAGAGTCTGGTGTATCTCTGCACTGGTCATCAGGTGACAATCTAGACTCTCCACACTTTGACCATGGGCAGGCTGTTTTGCATCCTTGGGTGTTGGTTTTCCTCCCTGCCCCTAACATGAGGAGGTATTGCTCAGTACAGCAGTCTTCTGTTTCTGGAACTCTGAAATCACTCACAATACTGGCCTGTGTGCTTTCATTTATTGCTTTATTAATAGTTTTTCTTTAATTTGACTCATTTGTTTTTCCATGTCATGTGTGCGTGTGCGTGTGTGTGTGTGTGTGTGTGTGTGTGTGTGTGTGTGTGCGTGTGTGTGTGGTACATGCCTGTGAGTGTATAGGTGTGTGCCTTATGTATGTATGCGGAGGTCAGAGCAGGATGTCACAGTGTCCTTCTTCTGTTGTTGTTTGTCCTGTCCTGTAAGGCAGGATCTCTCACCTTACTGGAAGCTTGCTGTTTGAGCTAGCCAGGCTGCTTAGCAAGCTCTCAGGATCTCCCAATCTCTGCCTCCCAGTGTTGGGGTTATAGGCATGTGTAGCCACGCCAAGCTTTCTATATGGATGCTGGGGATTCAAACTCAGGTCCCTTGTGCATGCAGAGTAAGCCCTCTTAACCCACTGAGCTGTCTCCCCAGCTCCTTTCTAAATGTTTGAAAATGAGTTTTAAAGGACTGGGGGATGGTTCAGTTGACAAGATGATGCTTCCCAAGTATGAAGAGTCAAGTCCATCCCCGGGCCCCCATAAAAATCCGGGCACAGTGCCCTGTTTTGATAATCCCAGCACTAGATAATCAGGCACAGGCTAATCCCTAAGACTCTCTGGACACTGTCTCAAAGGAGGTGGATGGAATTCCAGAGAATGACATCAAAGTTGTCCTGTGGTCTCCACATGCACAAGAACACACACACACACACACCACACACACATATACACATAACACACATTTACAAACATACATATATACCACACAATATATACACATACACTTACACACACACACCACACATACATACACACATAACCCACACATACACGTACAAACACACATATACACCACACACATATAAACACACACATGTACATGCGTATAGAGATCAAGTTTTGCCTATAAGTTTTGCCACGCAAAATGAGGCAACTGTTGTGCCAGTAGGTTTCTATCTGCATAAATAAGCACATAACTAGAGTTGAAATGTTTCTTGCACACACAGTAAGACTGTGTTTGCTCACCACCATGATGACAGCTAGATCCACTCTAGGAAACTGTGGGAGCTGCCTCCACGGCATGTCTTGTCTACCCAGGCTTCCTAGCTTCCTAAAATAGAACCAGAGGTCTGGCTGAATGGGTGTTCTTGTTCGCTGTAACAGTTTCTGTGCACTGTCCCTACCAGCTAGAGTCAATAATGTAGTAGGGAAAAAGGAACTCTGACCCTAGCCAGTAGAGGACAAGTTAAGAAAGCACGGGGTGAGAGAAAATGTCCTTTGCCCAGTGGACATCTGCTGGCTACTGGTCAGGTGTGGAACTGAGGGGCGGGCCATTTGTGGGCTAGTCTTCGTTTGAAAGGGGTACCATCGACTAGGCAAATCTCTATGTGTCCCTGTAGTTCTGTGCCTTCTAATAGAGATAAAATCCTATTTGAAAGTTGTCGATAATTAGCCATTTGCAGGGCAGGAAGTTGTCAGTTCACTTGTTTGAGATGCATGATGTCATCTCGGGTGAGTCACCAGAGATGCAGAAGTGAGGAGCGTGCTTTTCCCTTGAGGAGCTAGAACATTTCAGGAGATGGAAAAGGAGAGAGAGACAGTGTGCTAAAGTCTCAGACTGCATAGCAAAAACTCAGGGCACCTTGGCTAGGAAAGGAGGCATCCTGGCCCAGCAGGAGGACATCTAGGGAGGAGTGCTGGTTGGTTTTATTGTTAACTTGACACAAACCAGAGTCATCTGGGAAGAAGGAACTTCAGTTGAGTAGCTGCCTCCATCAGATTGGCCTGTGACATATCTGTGAAACATTGTCTTGTTTGTTAATGGATTTAGAAAGGCCCAGCCCACTGTGGGCGGCGCATTCCCTGGGCAGGTGGGTCTGGGTTGCATAGGAAAGGTGGCTGAACATGAGGCTGGAAACAAATCAGTAAACGGTGTTACTCCATGGTTTCTGACTTGGCTCCTGGCTGAGCTCCTGCCTTGATGTCCCTCAATGATGGACCATGTAAGACGAAATAAACTGTTTCCTCCTCAAGTTGCTTTTGGTCGTGGTGTTTATGATAGCAGCAGAAAGCAAACTGGAAGAAGAGGCAATTCTCAGATAGAGGTTCCCTGTAGATGAATTAGGTCGGCACAACAAATAATCAAGCCAGCTCAAGAAGAATGGGTATTTTTAATGACTGAAAAGAGGGGAGACTCACGCTACAAGGGTGGGAGCTCTGAAGTCCTATCTGTCCCGTGAACACCCCCATGGAGAGAGCAAGCACCTGTGTTCTCTCCGTTTTTCTACTGGGGGTTCAGGTAGCCACACCCCAACTAGCTGTGATTGGTTGATAATTTCCCCCATCAGTTCTCAGGAGCCATTGGGCAAGCGGGTAGCATGGGAGGGACCACCTTAGTAGGGAGAGAGTATAGAGTGTGACTTAGTTGGGATGAAACATGGCTTGCTGTATATGTGTCTGTGTGCGGTAGAGATGCATACACATCCAGAGAAAGATAGGGAGGTAGAGATGGTGGGAAGGGGGAAAGAGAGAGAGAAAGGATGGGGTGAAGCTACTCAGGAAGGAGTTACTGAAGACTAGTAGGCAGATGTGATGGTTTGAATAAGAATGTCCCCCATAGGCTCATATTTTTGAATGCTTAGTCACCAGAGTGGCACTGTTTGAAATGGTTTGAAGGATTAGGAGGTGTGGCCTTGTTGGATCAAATGTGTCACTGGGGATGGGCTTGAGTTTTCAAAAGTCTATGCCAAGCCTAGGTACTCTTTCTCTCTGCCTAGGGTGTAGCTCTCAGCTACTAGTGTAGTGTTTGCCTGCATGTGAATGTGCTCCCCACCATGATAATTGTTATGCCCAAATATGCAATCCCTGCAAGCCAACAAGGAGACTGAGTCCTGTATGTAAGAGCAAAGAGCCTTTATTTTAATCAAGTTTGCAAACTTGGTCTCTCCACATGTCCAACGTATTGGAATAACCGGAGAGCCCCGAGCTCAATTAGAATGGGGTTTTTATAGTATTAAAGGTGGGGGTGAGGGGTCTCTGTGGTTCAGGACCCCTGATTGGCTGACATTTGTCTAGGGGTGTCCTGGTGAGGTGCGCTGGCAGGTGATCCTATCTACAGTGGTTGGATTGTCAGGCATTTCCTTTGAATGTGCTCTTGGGTGGGGTTTGTAATCTCAGCTTGTGGTGTTTTCTGCTACCAGGTGTTGCTTCAGGGTAAACTACTGAGACTCAGGCCTCTTATTAAATTTATCAAGGGCCAGAGTTCTACTCTGACAGGTGATAATGGTTGGAAGTAAAGAACTTCCTTTGTGTGACCTGCCTATACTTAGCTTATCATGGCTGGCCCCCACAATGATAATGGACTAAACCTCTGAAATTATAAGCCAGCACCCAATTAAATGCTTTCTTTTGTAAGGGTTGTCTTGGTCATGGTGTCTCTTTGCAGCAATAGAACAGTGACTAAGACAGACTTTGGTACCAGGGGCTGGAATATAGCTGTGATAAGCCTGACCTTGCTGTTTGTTGGAGGAATATGTAAGACTTTGGGACTTTGGACTATATAAGCATTAGAATGCTTCAAACAAGACTTAATGGGTCATTCTTAAAGGAAAATGGAAGACAGTACTGAGGGCAATTTGAATTGCAGAGGTCCAGCTCAATAAGTTTCAGAGGGGAAGAAAAATTACTAAGCAGCCAAGAGACAATTCTTGTGATATTTGGGCAAAGAATGTGGCTGTTTTTGCCCTTGTCCTAAAAATCTGCCTGGAGCTAAATTGACGAGTATTGGGTCAGTGGCATTGGCAGAGAAGAGGATTTTAGGAGAGCCCAGTATTGACTCTGTTGTGTGGTTATTAGTAATCACTCTTATGCAGCTCTATAATGAAAAGGAGAAGCTGGACAAAGAGAAACAGAAAATGAACAGTTCGAGGTGAAAAGGAGCAAGGAACAAGAGAAGTGTAATGGAGCGAAGTCCAGTGCTCAAGGAGATGAACAAAGAAAAGCCTGCTGTTAAATCAAATAAAGGGAGTGGTGACCACACTGCAAGATCCCACCCAGCTAAGCTTCTAACCTGTGAAAAGGAACTAAAGAAAAGTTTAAACAGAATGGTAATGTACATTCTGTGCCATTGTATATTAGAAATATGTGATCTTCTTTTTTATTTTGATTTTGTAATTGCTAAGTTACTTGCTCATGAGTCTCAGAAGAAACTTTGAAATTAAACAGTATTGAGATTATGATAGACATGGTACCTCTTGAAGTTGGACTGAATGGAGTTTTACATTATGATATGGATGTAAGTCTATGAGGATCAGGGAGTAGACTGTGGTTGTTTCAATAAGAATGTCCCCTATAGGCTCATACATTTGGATGTTTAGTTGCCAGGGAGTAGTACTATTTGAAAGGATTAGAAGGATTAGGAAGTGTGGCCTTGTCAGAAAAGGTATAGCCTTATTGGAGGAAGTATATCACTGGGGGTGGGCTTTAAGAATTCTCTTTCTTTAAAAAATTATTTATTAAACTAAGCAAGAAAGAAAAAGACCAGAGTTAATAAAAACACTCCTGTAGAACAAGATGGGAAATTTTCTCCCATCAGATTTCAAGGCAAGGTGGCATCTACCTAAGGGTAGCAAATGAACCAAGGAACAGAAACTGATTGATGGTCCTGTTAAGATGGTCCTGGAGAGCAGGGAGGAAAACACAGTCTTCTGGGTAACTTGGTGGAGTTGATTCTCTCCTTCCACTTCTGTATGGGTCCCAGGATCATCTCAGATTTCCAGGTGTGTACAATAAGCACCTTTACCTACTTTGACATCTCTCAGGCCAGGAAAGCCATTTTTTTTATTAGGTAGGAGTGATAATTATGAACATGGGTATGAAGTATGAGGGTCTTAATGAAAAGGACTACAGCATTTACACTTTTGTAATCTGTTATACTTACATTTCCAAGTTCATAAACAGACAAATTGGGCTAGCAGATGGTGAAGTGGTTTTTTAATTTATTAATAGAGTTTCTGTTAGGTTTTATAATATTATGGCTCTGCATTATGTGTAAGTTATCTCCACGAAATTCATGTGTTGAAATCCTTAATTACATCATACTTCATTGAAACTTAGGATTTCTGTACATCAAAAGACATCAGTGAGACAGGAAAAGGCATGAGTTGGGCATGCTAGTACACACTTTTAAGCTTAGCACTTGGGAGGCAGGGGCAGGTGGATCTCTGTGAGTTTGAGGACGTTTAGAAAGATGTAGAGAGACCTTTTCAAATAGTGCCACTCCCTGGAAAATAAGCATTCAGATTTATAAGCTTATAGGGGATATTCTTACTGAAACAACCACAGTTCACTCCCTGGTCCCCATAGACTTATAACCATATCATAATGGAAAACTCCATTCAGCCCAATTTCAAAAGTCCTTATAGTCTATCATTTATTTAATATATATTACATAATATATATATTTATATTAACAAGAAAATAACAAGAACAAACAAGCAAAAAACAAAAAGAAAAAAGACAAAAAAATAGCAAGCTGCGAACTGGGAGAAGAAACCTGTAATTCTCTCGGAAGCAAACGATCATATCTAGAAAAGACTCCTGGGAATGAAAGGGATAGAGAACCCATTTCCTAAAAGGTAGGAAATGATCCTCATGTAAGGATAGCCAAATGGCCAAAAAGCATTTGAGAAACAATCTATGTCAACTGAAAATAAAAAATAAACCCACAATGAAATAATACTACCCATCCAACAGAAGTGCGAAAATTAACAAGACTGGCGTGTCAAGTGTTGTCGAGGATGTGGAGCAGCCAATAGTCTCCCACTCTCCTTTCCGGTAGAAATACAAACCCATTAGGAGGTGTGGACTTGTAGGAGTAGGTGTGGACTTGTTAGAGGAAGAGAGTCACTGGGGGTGGGCTTGGAGGTTTCAAAAGCCCAAACCAAGCCTAAGTCCCCTCCCTCAGGTACTGCTCCAGCACCTGCCTGCATGCCACCATGATGCTAATGAACTAAACCTCTGAAACTGTAAGCCAACCCCCAATTAAATGCTTTCTTTCATAAGAGTTGTTATGGCCATGGCATCTCTTCACAGCAGTAGACTAGGTGACTAAGACAGCAGGGTTGAGGAGTCAGCATTGCTTTCTGAAATCTCATTCAGGCAGCTAGCAGACCATTGGGCTGGGAAGGCACCCCACATTGTAAGCAATGAGACCGATGAAAACACTGTTAGAAGGTGATGGTAACCAGAGTGACACCCCAAAATAGGCCCCTTTGGTATCATTGTTTTTAGGCTAAAGAAGCATTAAAGCTGGGGTATCCTCTGTTTAGATTCCCATTTGCTGAGTAAACACACGCCATGAATTCTTCAGGAGGACAGGCCCAAAGGCTGCACCCAGAGGGAATGACAAACTTACTTCCTTTTCTCCATCCTCTTCCCCTCGCCACTGTTTCTAGCTTTTGGAAGCCTGAAACTCTTTCATACTGTCTTTCCTCCATATTTATTTTCTTTGTTGAGGGTGGTATATAAGTCAGAGTTCTAAGCAGCCACCTCACCCCACTTCTTTTCTTTCCAGCGTGGGGAATGAAACCTAGGGCTTTCTACATATCAGGCAACAGCCACTCTACCACGGAGGACTTAGAGCCTCAGCCTGGAAGTGAATTCTTGGAATTCCCACCTAGGCAGGTTCTCCCAAGCCCAGAGTCCCGTGGACTGTCCTTATGCAGCAAAGAACTTGCTTGCTTTCATTTTGTTACAGGGGTCTGCCCCAACTACAGGCTGTGAGAATTGAGGAGAAATTATGTCTGCTTCCTGATGGCAATGCAAAGGAGAGATGCTTAGGGCAACCACAGTGGGCAAAGAACAAGAGAGGGCTCTGAGAGGTATTGGGGGAGGCCGTGGTGATTGGCTGTGGAGGATGCTGAAGCAGATGCCAAGGTTTGCAGGTTGGGTAGTAACTCTGTTCCAGGGTGAGAGTCCAAGGGAAGGATATAGTTTGGAGACACCTGAGCTGGCTTTGGAATTGTATCTCTTAGGGCCTGTGTGACACAGTGACAGTGGCTGGCAGCAATGGTAATTGAATTGTTTTCCTCACTCAAAGGCTATAAGTTTGTTCCACTTCCCCGAGGCTCTGCGCTATGCATAAGAAGTACTGCCTGTCAATGCCCGACTTCTCATCTTCAAGAGAATTGATCTACGATGGCATTTGATAAATGCCCTCTCTAATGTAAATGTTTACATGCTCAGAGAGGGCAAGCTGTAATGAACAGAATCAACATCCATGGTTACTTTGTGCCACGATGGAGCATCCTTCAGAGATTTTCCCGCAATGCTGACATCCCTGCCCTTCCTCTGCCCACCACAACTTAATCACTGTGAAGCAAAAGGCAATACTTTGGTATTCAGCACCCTAATTCACGAAACACCACTTCTTTTTATTTTCTCTAATATTAAATTATTCCTTTGTGTTTACTTGCCAGGAAGTGTAAGAGATCCCTCTTCAGTCAAAAGTAGGATGCCATTGTACCATGTAAATAGTATTTTAGTGGTTAAATAGGTGAAGTTCAAGAGATACATTGTAGATGGGTTAGAGATATCATGTAGGCCTCCCAGCCTTCCATAAATGATGTTGAGTGTCTTACCCTAGGCTTAGACAAATCCAATATGTGTTAATTCTAATACAGACTTCTGAAGGTCTTTGAATTTATTGCTCATTGGATTGAGGGGGAAGATGAGCTAATTAATGGTGAGGAACACCTGCAAAACAGCTCAGCTACGCTGTTAGCTGGACTGCAGAACCCACTCACAGATCTTCTTTGGCTGCTCTGTGTCTACAATTTGTTGTAGAATCATCGCAGATCCTGTCCATCACAGATAAGGAGAACGTAGCTGCACTGGTATTGAGGAAACCCCCAAAGCTGAACGGGTGAAGGAGGCTGCTGTTGCATGTTATACAGTGGAGCTGAGGTCAACTGAAGGGATAGGAAATAAGTAAAGACCGACAAAGAGGTCGGAATAGAGAGAAATAGGAATAAGAAGGCATCCTGAGTTAGTTGAAGCAAACTCAGCTCTGTTATATAAACCTTCCTAATGCTCTTTCTGGTGGGTTGAAAAAAATGAGCTGGGAGCAACCATCTCAATAAGGATTTCTGGCCAATGTACTTTATTGTAACTCCCACCCTAGGCGGGGAAATGGGCCTATCTTAGGGTAGCATTTCTGCAGGGCCATTTATCTATCACTATTTCTGTGAGAGCTGTTTCCAGGACATAAGGCTAGGAAAATCGTTCTAGTAGTCACTTTTAGTCACACTTCTTTCTGATTGTGATGACTGCCTTCGGGAACCAGCGGTTTTCTATTTACGATAGCAATAAAGCATTTCCTTTAACCTGGATTCATATGGCCCCCAAAAGGTGAACTGATTTTTAAAAAAAGGTGTGTTGGTTTTTTTTTTTTTTTTTTAAATAAAGGTGACTAGGTATGGTGTACATGCTGGTTAGTTCTTTGTCACCTTGACACAAGCTAGAGTCAGCTGGGAAGAGGGAACGTCATGAGAAAATGCCTCCATAGGATTGGCCTGTAGGCAACTCTGTGGGACATTTTCTTGATTAATAATTGATGTGGGAGGGTTCAGCACACTGTGTGTAGAGCCGCCCATGGACAAGTGGTCCTGAGTTACATAAGAAAGTAAGCTGGGCAAGCCATGAGGAGCTAGCCGGAAGATTGCTCTGTGCCTACTCGCGCCTTGAGCTCTGCCCGGCTGCGCACAGTGATAGGGCACGGCCTGTGAGCCAAATAAAGCCTTTCTTTCCCAAGCTGTTTTCAGTCATGATGTTCGTCACAGGCAAAGACAGCACATGCAATATTTTCCATGAGAATACCTGGCAGAAGTCGTTCAAGGGAGTGTTGGTTACTTCAGCTCATGGCTCCAAATTTCAGTTCACCGCGGCTGTGGACGTGGCTCAGTCTATGGCTATGGAAGCTTGAGGTGACTGGTCAAGTTATTGCAGGAGACAGAAAGCAAATAACTCAAACTGGGACCAGAAGCAGGTAGAACCTTCCAGACTTGTCCCTAGGGACCCTTGTCAGCTGGGTCACAGCTCCCAAAGTTTCCACAACCTTCCAAAACAGTGCCACCAGCTTGGGACCAAGTGTTCAAATGCCTGAGCCCAGGGAGGGCCCTTCACACATTGGACATATAACATATGTTCATATAGCAACATATTGAAAAATTGAGCGCTACAAACTTGTGCTACATTTGGGTGGAGAATTACGAGGATTAATGACGTAAACCATGTAATGGCATGGGGGCTTCAGCCTGTAGAGTTCTTGGTCAAGTTATCCTTTACAGTCAGTGGTCCTCAATCCTGCATATCAGATATTTATATTGCAATTCATAACAGTAGCAAAATTACAGTTATGAAGTAGCAACAAAGATAATTTTATGGTTGGGGGTCACCACAATACGCGGACCTGTGTTAAAAGGTTGCATCATTAGGACTGCTGAGATCCAGTGCTTTATACAGAATTTTGTCTCAGCAAGACTATTCTTAAAACGTGGAAACTATCCCAGGAGAGGACTTTTATTTTAATTTAATGTTAAGCATATACTTGGCTGCTGAGCTAGTCCCACAGAGATTTCTTAATGATAGGACAGTTTCGGAAGGAGCTGTCGCTCTTGTGGGGCAGCAGCTGTGGAGTGAGGAGGGGTGCAGAGAGTCTTGCTGAAGGAAGAGTCACCATGGAGTGCACACCTTATTCTCTAGTGAGGCTTAGGAAGTGAGCCACGAGGCTACTGGGAACCAGTTTTCACTGCAAGGGAAAGCATAGACACAGAAAGACCCTCTTCCTGGGTTTGACACTGTTCTCTGAAGATCATTGACTTGAGTGGATGTGGGTTTGCCCTGCTTCTTGTTAAGTATGAGGAATAAATATCCTTATTGTTCAAAGACCTAGTAGTGTAGAGTATGGTTTGTAACCCAAAGCATTCCAACCAACAATGACATTGGATTGTTGAGTTGACCAGCTAGACGGTAGCTGTGAAAACCCAGCTTTCCAAACTCCTTTGGCTACATTGGAAGTGTTCCTGTGGCACCCCTGAATTCAGCTGGCTTCAGGAAGGGACGTCTCATCTGGGTTTAGGTAGGAGGTGCACCCCTGATTCGCACCTCTGTGGCTCTCCTTTCTGTTGACCCCTGGGAAGACATCTTATCCTCAGGCCAGCTGACTGCTACCATCTGTGCTTCCCAGAGCTCCCTCTGTTTTGAAAAGATGTTTTCTTGAAGATAACATGGCCTTATATAGGAGCCCACCTCCATGGAGAGCCAACCCATTCCCAAGACGATGACATTAATCTGTGTTGGAGGTCAGCACATTGGAGGCAACAGATGCCCAGTGGAGTAAGAGGCACTGTTCATCCCTTGTCTCCTCAAGGACACGAGGGAAGCCACTTTCAGCCGTGGTTTATTTCCTCATCCTCCCCCAACTTGGTTTTCCACAGTGGAAACCGAGGCGCCCCTCACCACTGTAAGGATGGCCTAAGGCGAGTTCTTTCCCTTGCTTGGATTCCTTCCTGCCC